>JAKTRK010000006.1:57042-314411 GCA_030579675.1 Liangdongia quercuum | reverse complement strand
TGGCTTAATCTTTGAGACAAGCATATGACTACTGGCAGGATCAACCAGATAACTATCAACTTTGGCCGAAACCAAGTCACAAACAACGGCCGTCCCCCCGTTTCCTCCCCAAAGGAAAACCTAACTGGGGAAAGAAAAGAGTTCTGCACCGCCCTTTGCTGCTGACATTTATTTAGTGTTGAGAAAAACTCCAAGCAGAAACAATAGTTAATGAAAACTACTGCTCACTCCTCTCGGCTTTTCCGTCGCCCGTGGGTAATTAGTCGCACCGTTTTACTGGTTCAACCCCACGAACAACCTCCCCATAGCCCTTTTTAGACTTCCTCGGAGAACGCCCGCTAAACTTAGCCGCAAATGTTTCATGCAACTAGTTCAACATCTTTCTCCAGGAAGGGAGTTAGCTTTCACAGTCACATGCTTTTGACACACGTCTACCGTGAAAACCAGACCCCCAATTGATTCTTTAGTAGTTCTTGCAAATCTGCTAGTAACCCACTAAATCCTCCATCGCTACAAGGCAAACAAAATTCACCTTCTAGACTTGCCAGGCTTCACTCCGTACGCATCTGCTCAAACGCGCAGACGCATCCACAAGTAATCGCCCTCGTAACACACTGTTCGACGCCAGTATCACCTCTAGGGTCACACCAGAAACATCTCCACCGTGTTACTTGGCCAAATACAGCTACTCGATTTTCGTCTTTAACTGTTTCTTATGCTTTCGCATGATTCTGCCTCCCGCATCCAATGTCCGCCTCTCACTTTTTCAAATTTATGTACTCTCCAAACCTGCACAAATTTCGCGTTTTTCTATGAAAATTCAAATCTTTATACTCCTCCCTCTCTCTGGTACATACACTCACACTTCCTCTTTTTTCCCACTTCCCGAACAACTGCTCACCCTCAACACGCTTACTCCTCATCCATCCTCATATACTTACTCCCTCTCTTCTCCCTTGTAATCTCGTCGCTTCTAATCTCGTCGCTGGCAATCTCGACTTTTGTAATCTCAACTTTTGTAATCTCCACACTTGCTCAGCTCATCCACCCTCCCAATTCCGCTATCTACACATCCCCCGCCCCTCCTCCTCTAACAACACAGCACCTCACACAAACAATCATCCCCCTTTTCCCTACAATCAACCAGCTCCCCCCTCCCTCTCCCCCTCCCCCCACAATATCAAACCCCCCCCACCCCCCCTCCCCACAACCCCCCCCTTCTCCCCCCCCCCCCCCCCTGCGCGCACCTCATCCTCTCCTCGAATGCTGGAATTCCATCTGCTCTCATAGCTAGACGATTTGCCTTCTCGGTATTCTACGCTCCATTCCATATCATATCCCATGCAGCATTATTCTGAGGCGCAGTATGACGCATAGTTCTATTAAAAGACTGCAAAGATTAGATGGGTTGCATGTGGGAACGGACTCTGTTTCTAGAGGCTTCTCAATGGATACGCACATACATTACAGAGCTCGAAGGCGGGCGAGGAGCAGGAGGGCAGGAGGCTGATTGATTGTTTACGTCATGCGCGTATTTTGGGATGCCGACAATTGCCGGTGACGTAGGAAAAAGAAGATCAGCGTTTGGACGTTGTCGTAGAGGGACCCAGGATCCGAACAGTGTATAATTGAAAGCGATGGGCGGGAACCATGATAAGCACTTGAAACATAGGCCGATGCAGATACTTGCATACTACACAAATATTGTTATAATAGAACCGCAACTAGTAATTAGAATAGAAAAAAACAACAGACAATGCCAAAATATACAACTCGCCCAAAGATAAAATAATGATTAACAACATTGAAAAAAGAAAAGAAGAGAAGAGAAGAGAAGAGAAGAAAAGACAAGAGAAAAAGGAAACATGAATCAACATTACGCCATCACAGCCCAGAACTTCTCCCACAGATTCTTTGGAGGCTCGCTCTCCCATATAATAGCGTCAATCTCTCTTCTGTCTGAATCGATATCGACATCTTCTAGTCTCAAAAGCAGTGCTCCTCTAAAGTAGATTTGGAAAGCTATCCACAGGACGAAGAAGAGAATCACTGAAATATACGCGGTGAAGAAATCTGAAACGCTGAATGACGGAATAAATGCACTAAAACCGTTGATAATAATAATGACAGTAATGAAAAAAGAAGCGTAGTATGCTGAAAAAGGCATGAATTTGGCTTTGAAAGGCAGTTCATCTCTTGAAATACCTTTAAAAGTCAAAGCTTGCATGAATCTAATATGTGCTATTGATATGAACAGCCAGGCAAACAACCCGGCTACAGCAGTGATGTTCAAGAACCAGTTGAAAACGGTGTTTGCTCCATTGGAGACGACCATGAATCCCAAGAAGCCAAAACAAGCTGTGAAAAACACACTGAGATACGGAACACCGCTTCTAGTGGTCCATGAAAAGCATTTTGGAGCTAGTCTGTTCTGAGCTAGTGCGTACAGAATACGGGAGCCGACATAGACATTCGAGTTACCAGCAGAGATGATGGTCAACAGGATGACAGCATTGAAGATGTGTGGAAGGATTGGAGTGCCAGAGTTTTGAATGGCAATAATGAACGGCGACGAAGCAACATATGAATCCTCTGAACTTAGTTTTGGATCGTCGTATGGTACCAGCAGGCCAATGAAGAACAGCGATAGGATGTAAAAAATGAGGATTCTGAAGAACACTTTGTTGATGGCTTTAGGGACGGACTTTCTTGGATTTCTCGATTCACCAGCGGTAACACCTGACAGTTCGGTACCTTGATATGTGAAGGCAGCGTTGATCAACGATGAGACCCAACCGAGGAAGCGGCCTGTTGTCTTGTCGCTGACCAAATAGCCGGGACCCCAAGGCCCCGGGTGTCTCCAGTATCTGAACCCGACAGGGCCAGTTACACCGCCCCCGCACACCATAACGAGAGAGTAGATCAAGAAACCAACGATGGCAATGACCTTAATGGAGGCAACCCAGAACTCCACCTCACCGTAGAACTTGACGGGGAAGAAATTGGCAATGGTTAGAATGACCCAGAAGATTGCGATCCAAGCAGCTAGCGGCACAGCATAAGTCCAGTATTCAATGACTTGGCCAACAACGGACAATTCTAGCGCAAAAGTCATACACCATGAGAACCAGTACATGTAACCGTTTGCTGCACCGAGCGCTGGGGACAGGAACCTCTTTGTGAAAACGGTGAAAGATGATGTGACTGGAATGAATGTAGCCATCTCACCTAAAGACTGCGTGACAGAAAACGCCAGCGAAGCCATAAATAGGTATGCAATCAGCGCATTAACAGGCCCTGCTTGAGATAGCGGCGTTGATATACCGATGAACAACCCTGTACCGATTGTACCACCCAAAGCGATCATGGTGATATGACGAGGTTTTAAAGCTCTCTTCACTTCAGTTTCCTTCACATTCCCAACCTGGTTCGACTCAACGTCATCGCTGATCTGCTGTTGACTGAAGGAAGTGTTCTTATTCATCTCCAGATCATCCTCAAATACCTTGTACGAGGACGTGGGCACCTTGCCAACGTCGTCGTCTAACTCGACCTCATCGACGTAGTTAGGCATTACGAGTCTCTGGTACTTGGTGGTGCTGAGTGGAAACTTAATCTTGAAAAAGACGACAGGAGGATATATATAAAGCACAGCAATAGGCAGCAACAGCTGGTGAGGTGATAGTGGAAGCGGTTTCAGCGATTGATTAAGCAAAGAGCTGATTGTAGCACGATGACTGGCTGATAGACTTACGCCTTAAGCCAGGGCCAAAAAAAAAAAAAAAAAAAAGAATTACGTCCCTGTTTCTTTTTCCTGGCAGCACGAGGCAGAAAGGCACACCCGCATTGGAGGAGCTGATAAGTGACTGACACTTGAGTGTATCGCAGAGCAAGAAATCTCAAGCTCGACCCAAGAAGAATCAGTCACGGAGTCGATAAGGCGACCCACTGATATCGGGCAGCGTCATTATCATGATAATCTCACCGCTACGTCAAGATCGTAAAGGCGAAAGGGCACACAGCGAAAACACTTCCTCTAAGTGGTAGCATCACCGGTGCCGCTGCTGCTAAGTACTACGCACAGCGAGTCTCCAAGCAAGGCACTCGTCGACATCATAGCCTAAACTAGCAAACTACGCCGTAGCTTCTGCACCTTCAGGCTCGGCGCAAAAAAAGATGACTTTCTGTACTAGCAGCATTTTTGCTACGGCCTGTTGAGTCACGGCATCATTTAACGCAGGTCTTGCTCCGTTGCAACTGCTACTAGCAGAGTGGTATACATATAAAAAATAAAAAAGAAAAAAAGAAAAAAAAAAAAAAAATAAAGGTATACATCGCACAGCAAACACTGTTAGCGGGAAAGCACGAATGTCATGCTCCGAGCCGCGAACAGACCTGAGAGCCAGCATGCTTTGCCTGCCTGCTCACCTGTGCTCAACAACCTACAACCCAAACGTCGTTTCTGTGCACCGTAACCCCAACTGAAACTCATCTCTTTCCTAATTCGTCTCGTTTCTTTTCTTTTTTTTTTTTTTTCGAATTTTCGCCCTTTGCTGTCAAAAATTTCTGTTTACAAGGCTCTTAGACCTTGCAAGTTCCGCCAGAGTTGGGACTCATGCTCCCCAACGGGGCGGCATCAAGTCAGCTTAGACCATGATTTATAAGCAGAAGAGAGCCGTTTGCATTGCAACCGAGACCCACGGCCTTTTAGAATTTGGGACTTGAAGCCTCTCTCTATATATGTCTCACTATGGTTGCAGCTCATCACCAAAAGGGCTCAGAAGCGAAGAGAGCGAGTAGCCAAACCGTCTTGCGGAAAAATTTACACCTTGAAGCTTCGAAACCACCTTTATACACCCTGCACTCTCTGAGCACCATTCAATCCAGCAGCCAAGGGACTCGACGTGTTTTTCCTCCGGATACTGGTTCTCTCTTTGCGTGCTGGCCTGCCTCTCTTTCATCACTCATTGATCTCTCTCACTAATCCATCCTCTCGCAATGCAAGAAAAGGACTTGGAAAAAGGTGAAAACCACACGAGCTTCCTCCAGCTATCGAAATCGAAATCTCATGAGCACTCATTTGTAAGAGACAGCATTTATGGGCTGGACGATCTGTCGCCAGAGGGCACTGCGCTCCATGCTCCAAAATCCATCCATCTTGACGACGAAGTAGCCCATGGCAGCGTCAAAGACACTGAGGTGAAAAGGGCTTTGAAACCGCGCCATGTGTCAATGATAGCGCTTGGTGGTACTATAGGAACGGGGCTGTTCGTCGGTATAGGGGCACCTTTAGGGTATGCTGGTCCTGTCAATGCCCTCATTGCTTACTTGTTCATGGGCTCTATAGTTTACATGGTTACTCAATCCTTGGGTGAAATGGCGACTTTTATTCCTGTCACTTCTGCCTTCACGGTGTTCAATGCTAGATTCCTTTCTCCTGCTCTAGGGGTCGCTAACGGATATATGTACTGGTTCAACTGGGCTACAACCTTTGCTGTTGAGATCTCCGTTGTCGGCCAAGTCATCGAATACTGGACTTACGCTGTACCACTAGCTGCTTGGATATCCATATTCTTTGTGCTCGTGGTCGCTGCTAATTTCTTCCCCGTCAAGTTCTACGGTGAGGTGGAGTTCTGGGTTGCCTCCATTAAGGTCATTGCCATCGTTGGTTTCTTGATCTACTCTCTCGTTATGGTGTGCGGGGGCGGTGTAACTGGCCCTGTCGGGTTCAGATACTGGAGACACCCGGGGCCTTGGGGTCCCGGCCATCTGGTCAAGGACAAGACAACAGGCCGTTTCCTCGGTTGGGTCTCATCGTTGATCAACGCTGCCTTCACATATCAAGGCACCGAACTTGTTTGTATCTCTGCAGGTGAAGCGAAAAACCCTAGAAAAACTGTACCAAAAGCCATCAACAAGGTGTTTTTCCGAATCCTGTTCTTCTACATTTTGTCGCTCTTCTTTTTAGGGCTCTTGGTTCCATACAACGATGCACGTTTGAGCTCAGATACTTCCTATGTTGCGTCTTCCCCATTCATTATCGCCATCGAAAACTCTGGAACCCCAATCTTACCACACATCTTCAATGCTGTCATCGTTATAACCATTGTATCTGCTGCGAACTCAAACGTCTACGTCGGTTCCCGTATTCTTTACGGTTTAGCACTTTCCCGGAATGCCCCAAAACAGTTCAAATATGTAACAAAGCAAGGAGTGCCATTCTTGGGAGTTCTCGTAACAGGTGCTATGGGCGCCCTAGCGTATATGGTCACTTCAGACAATGCAAATGTTGGGTTTAACTGGTTGATCAATATCACTACAGTGGCTGGCTTATTTGCTTGGTTCTTCATAAGTATTTGTCACATCAGATTCATGCAATGCCTGAAATCACGTGGAATTTCACGCGATGACTTGCCCTTCAAGGCAAAATTCATGCCTTGGGGTGCCTACTATTCTGCTTTCTTCGTTCTAGTCATTATTTTCATTCAAGGCTATGATGTATTTTTTGATTTTGACGTTAGCGATTTCTTTACTGCTTATATATCAGTCATACTGATGGCTGTGCTTTGGATTGGCTGCCAAATCTATTACAGAGGCCCATTATTCCTTTCTCTTGACAAGATCGATATAGACACCGACAGAAGAGAAATTGACGCTATTGTATGGGAAGATGAAGAGCCAAAAAATCTTTGGGAAAAATTCTGGGCCGCCATTGCGTAGATTTACACTTTAATGATAATGAGTCCTTTTGCTTTTTAAGAATTGTTATGAATGACGTTGTATAGTTGGGTGATGTGATTGGTTAATGACTGTATGTAATGATTACTCTAATATAAATATATCAGTTGTCACGAGATCATAGGATTTCACTATTGCAACTTTTACAGACATGTAATTATGAATCTGGCATCGTTATCTATATATCATATTTTCATGATTTTTGTGCCTCTTCATTCTCAATATCAGGCTTTGTTTTCATTACATCTTCTGACACTTGCTGGTCTACTGTCCCATTGGATTCTGTTGAAAAACTACTCTCAATCCCTTCATCTTCCTCCTCAATTGTCTCTGATATGCTCTTTTTTTCATCTGCTTGATCCGGTTGAATCTGCTTTCGTTTCAGACGTTGCTGCTGTCGTAATAACTGCGCCCTAGCATTCCCGTCTTTATTAGAGGATGAAGTAGTTACATTTCCCCTCAATTCCTGTAATAAGTTTCTGGCACGTGAGCCAACATCAGTCGATTCATGTCCATTATCTAGCTTGCTTGCTTCACCAGTATTTTCGGGCGAAGTTTCGGTATTTTTCTTTTGCATTAGCTGACTCTTTGTTGGAGACAAGTCTGAGGATGCAAAAGTATATTCAGAGTCACTATCACTATCGCTTTCTTCACCTTCTTCCTTTTGTAACTGCAGTAAATTTTTCCGGGCTTGCGATCTTTTTCTAGCTGATGAACCATTCCCTTTCGAAGGCCCTGCAGCTTTCAACTTTTCCAACAATGCATCCATAACGTTATCACCATCTTGAGTAACATCTGCATCAGCTGAGCTGCTGAATTTCTTAGGAGTATCCATTAATCTTTTTCTTTGTTCATAAATTCTCTCTTCTTCTTCCTTGGCAAGATTTTCTCTCTGTGCCTTCTTGAAATCATTTACGAAATCAACGAACTTCTTGAAGAACGAATTTTTGGCGAAGTTGTCGTTAGGATCCTCACCAAAAAATTTCATCAGTTTATCAAACTCTGAGATAGTGATCTTCACTTGATCATTCAACAAATCACTTTTACGTTTTGCTTGAGGTAAGATAGGCAAGACTTTACCCAAAACCCGATCGTCTGGGTGAAATTTGGAGGAATCGCTCAAATTACCAATATCAATCGAAGCCTCGACATTTTTGATACTCTGCGAAAAGTCTCTTGAATCATTAGATAATTGTTCAATTGACACCTTGGAAACATCAAGACACTTTTTGATTTCCTCAAGGAAATTTTCAACTTCAGGATATGCAGTTCTGATAATTTTTTCAACATAGTGCAAGAAAGTCATGTCATTTTTTTCATTTTTCATGAATGTCAACCTCTGCAACGTGCTGAGTTTAAAACCTTGAGCTTGCTTATTAGTATCATTCATAAAATTACCAACAGCTAGAATAATATCGAAAACTTTTCTTAAACTCTGAGAATTTTGAATATCCTCAGTGGCCTCATCAACTGCTCTTAATTTTGAAACTAGGTCGTGATACTCTTTCTCGTATGATGTTATAACTTTCAAAGCTCTCATTCTTGATGTCCAATAGTCTTGTAAATTGTAGAAGAGTTCTAGATAGATTCTATCTGCTCTTTGTAATTCATTTGGATCTTTCTCTGGATACTTTTCCGCTCCTTTTGTCCAATCAGTTCTATACGGTTCTAGGTTTCTTGCCAAACCATTAGGGATCTCAGATAACTCAGATTTCCCAAGGAATTCAATCACGCTTGAATTCTCCAAAACACTCCTGTCACATCTTAAAATCTTGTTGACCAATTGCTCTTCAGATAAATTTGAAAACATGTGTAAATTGATTTGAAACTGTTGGGAAATATCTCTCGACAAAAAAGTCAGCTTCTCAACTTCTCCAGGCTTTTTCTTTGCAAGGTTCTTTGTCTCTCTGGCAGCAAAGATGTTTTCTAAGTCATCAAAAATACCTTTGTTCAACAAATCATTGGCAATTTTTTCCGGTGCACTGAACTCCCAGACTGAGTTCTCCGTTGCTTCAATCTTTTCCCAATGTAGTTGTTTTAGCTTCTTCTTAGGTCTTGGATATCTTTCGAATAAGCTTGGTGATTGCGGTAACAGAGGGCTTGGCGTAGCTGATTTTGACCTTGAGGTTGGGAAAGGAGGTGGAGGAGGAGGTGGAGGAGCTACTGTTCCACTCATAGAAGGGAAGGGTGGTGGAGGAGGAGGGGGAGGAGGTGGTGGAGGTAGGGAAGAAGCAGGAGCTGAAGCATTGAGATTTGACGGCAATGGAGGAGCAAGGGGAGGAGGGGCGGGTGTGATCAGGGGTGATTTTGATTCCTCTGCAGTTGGTAAAGCTGGCTCCAAGACTGCAGACAAAGCATCTCCCTCCACACTGTTAATAGATTGTCGAAGTTCATCATTTTGTTGAGAAGTTTTCTTTGATTTCTTCTTCGACTTGGCGGTGTTACTCATTTCGCTGTCAGAGTCTTCAGAAGTATATGAATCATCATCTTTGATTGGTTCGACTTTTCCAACAGTGGACTTGAGTTCATTGAGGAAAGAAGGATTGAAGCCAGAGCTTCTACGTATCTTGTCTGCCACCGTAGAACGATAGCTATAATCAACCTCAGCTGCGGTTGATTTCTGACCTGTAATATACTTTGCTTCAAGATTCTCTAAGAATGAGTTAGAAGTTGAAGGACTAGAAAGATCCAATTCGGATTGCAGTCGTGAGCTTAATCTTTCAATCTCATCCAATTCTTCATGTAACTTTGCATCTGCTTTTGGATCCAGTGATTTGTATTGGCTATCACTAAAATCCTTTGAAGAAAAATCAATGTTCAAATTCTTGAACCTGGTCTGTAGCTCCTTCAATCTATCCATAGCCATCATTTTTTGTTTGCTCATCAATTCTTTATTCTTAGATTCAATATCGAATTTCAGGATTTCATTGGATTGGCCTTGTAACGTTTCCAGCTTATTTTTCAAATCATTTAGCTTTGTTAAATCATCTTGTCTCGAAGGTGAGCTTGCTACAGATATTGTTGATGAGTCAGGTCTTTTGTATTCAGCAAAATTTGTCATTTCCAGTTCCCTTGCTTGTTGCTCAATATCTTCCATTTGATCCCTCAATGCCCTTAATCTACTGTTTGGCTCAACCGACCCCCATTTCTTTGTATCAATTCTATTTTGGTTCTTTTTACTGGAGATTTGTGATTTTAATCTTTCAACAACTTCTGAATTACTCTTGCTATTAGAGTTGACGTTATTCAACATTATTAACATCTCTCTCATTTCGAGCTCTTGCTCATGTTTTTCAAGAACATGCTTTCTCTTCAATTCCTCTAATTCACTTGACAATGACTCGTTTAATCTTCTCTGTTTCAATAAAATGACCTCTTGTTCGCTTAATTCATTTTTCAATTTGGAGAGCATTCCATCTGATCCTAATGAGATTTGTCTTAATAGTTCATCACGTTCAGCAGTTGCTTCTTCAGCCTTCTTAGTTGCTTCTCTGGATTCCACAATAGCTCTTCTTGCAACCTCATCAGTTTGCAAACCATCATATAATCTGTGGATTGCAACGTTCAATGCGACATCATCATCAGTGGTTGAATTCATGGTAATATTAGAAATCAAGCCATCAAGCAATCGGAAGGAACGAGTACTTTCTTGAGAATTAGCTGATTTGTAGTTTGATTGATTCAAGAATAGATGCTGCATCGCGGAGAGAAAATACTGTTCAGACTCGGAGTTTTGGATTTTGTCCCAAATAGCTCTTATCAAAGAAACAGGATCATTCATATTGACATCATTTCCAAACTGTTCTGAAGTTAACAAGGTTTCATAATCTTCCGCTGCTGCATCTTCAAACTCTCTGATCTTATCATTTATTAGATCGTTGTTTAACTTTTTGAACTTTTTGAAAATTCTGTATAATCCACCAGATTTCAATTGAGCTCGAATATGGGTTCTTTCTTTATAGTCCGTAGCACCAGATGCAATTGTATTGATCAAAACCATGGTCGCCAATGCATAATCAAGTAACTGACTTTCACTGTTAGATCCACTTGAGCGAAGTTCATCGCTTGCACCAACCATTGACCCCATTTTCCCTCGACCTTCTAAAGTCTGTTCAACAATTTTTAGCCACTGTTCGAATCTTTTCAGCCCAGAATTATTGGTCTGATTGATGACAGAGTTTCTCTTATCCAATACTCTTGCCTGGAAATGAATATTATCAGGCGGTATTGAGTTCATGGCCTTCAAAACTTGGTTGTAACCTTCGGGTGGTTTGCAATGGGCTAGAAAACTCAACATATCCGTGACCAATCTTCTTGTGGCTAGTTTAATGGATATTAATCCACCTGTTATTGCGGGAACACAAATCTTAGAGTCCAATGCATAATCGGCACCTCTTTGACTATTGATGATAGTCCTTAAGCATCGTATTATAGACATTTCTTTCTCTAAAAATTCCTCTCCCAAAAGATCTGACGTCGAGCGTGTATGTAACTGCTGAAGAACAGTCCCCAATGCAACTGGTCCCTGAGCATCAATAAACTCCTGGACCCACCCAACAGGCTCTGTCCGTAAGCTAACCCACAAGTTCCCCAGCTGCCTACTCGAAATCGATCTATCCATGAGGAGCCGTACATATGTCTCTGGTGAAGCAGCCCCTTGATCTCCTTGTTGAGTTCGCTCGAGTTTTTTGCGCTCAGACAGAGCATCTTGGTGAATTAGCATCCACTTCTTCGCTAACGGATACTCCTTCATCTGCTTTTTAGCTGCTTCTGGAAGACTCTTGAAGTCACGCTTCGTCATCAATTCGCTAAACATCTGTTCAACAGCCCAGCTATCTTTGGGTACTGGACCTGCTGCCTCAATGCTTGCAGCAGCAGCAGTACTGCTTAAAGTCCACTGTGATGAACGTCTGGAGTGAGTTGGAGAGGGCGGCGAGGCATCATGGGCTGTCGTGTTACTGCTGAGGGGCAGAGAAAAAGCACTGCTGGCAGTGCTTGTGCGTCTAGTTGTGCGGCGATTTTGATGTTGTTGATTTTGTTGTTGCTGTTGCGGTTGTTGTTGTTGCTGCTGTTGCTGAACTTGATGTTGTTGCTGCTGATGGTAAATCTGTTGCTGGTGGTGCGACCCCAGTGCATCTGTGTGCGCAAATGCTCTTGTGGGCGTCTGCAGCTGCGGGCTTGAAATTGAGAGAGAGCTGGGCTGCTGCAGTTGTGTGGCCGTTGACTGGGAGGATGCCGATGAGTCACTACGCCCCGCCTTCGACAGCTTTCTGAAATTGCTCAGCAGAGAGCTTGTGGTCCCGCTTCTAGACACGTCTTTCTGGTTCTCCTTGCGAGACGGCTCTTTGCGCGACTCTGTCGAGCGCGAGGATAACTGCCTGGAGAGCTCGTCGCGCTTTTTCATCACTATTGCCGCTGCTGCTGGCCTCTTATTACAAAGATTAAGAGGCTAAACAAGCAGAACGCAATTTTCTGTTTTCTTTACGGTCAATCTCTTTATGATCTCTTTTTTTTTTGTTGATGTTTAGCTGGTTTTCTGTTTTTTTTCCTAATTCAACCTCTCCATTCTAGAAAAACAAATTCACCAACAGCTGCCAAAGATAAACATAAACTCCAACATCAACCCCAAAGCAACACATGTCCGCTGCTATGGAGGAAGAAGCAAAAAGAGTATCTATTCAAGTGACATCGCTCTCGACACAACTGATCGAGTCGATTGACAAACAGTCAAGACTTGAAGAGCAACTACTTCACTGCAAGAAAGAGCTCGAAGCAGAAAAGTACAAAACAAAGGGACTTCCAGGCCTTATCAAAGAGAATACGAAGCTTAAGGATCAGAATACTAAACTAACTCATGATATCGGGATTGCAACGGCCAAGCTTGATGAAGAAACGAAGTTAAAAGAGAGCGCTGTTGAAGAGGTGTCCAAGCTTCAGAAAGAAGTTGAAGATCTGACTGCCTCATTATTCGATGAAGCTAACAAAATGGTTGCTGATGCCAGACGAAAAACATACGAGTACTCTGTGAAGAATGAACATTTGATAGCTCAACTAAAAGAGCGTGATACATTGCTATCGAGCTTACAAACTCAACTGAAGGAATTGAAAAATGTGATTCAAGATCGTGATTCTTCAACCGTTTCAGTAGATAAGAGCGCGACGGAAAATGCCCTCATTCTATACTCTCCAACTATAAATGCTGTACGGTTTGACCTAAATTTTTTCTCAGATTTCATGAAGTTTGTTGAGACTTTCAAACAAGAGGAAGCAATGAAAAGCTCTGAATCTAAATTTTTGAAAAAATTAATAGCCGAAGATGTTGAACCTTCATTGAGAATAGATTTAGCACAAGGTATTGGTTGGCTAAGTAAACGTACGTTGATGAGTGCGCTACTTGATGGTCGTGTCATGATCGAACCTGTATCCGGCATAAATGAAACCTACAGACTAAATTTCAAGAACAATCAGATCCAAGAATCTGACATAAAGTCCAGTCTGTATACTTATCCTCCAAACAGTCCGCCAGTGGCAATAGACACACCGTGCGCGTTGTGTAATGAAAATCGTAACGATCTATTGGAGCATTCAAGATTATACATTATGAAGGTACAAGCTTCTAAAAGGGATGAACTTTTCTTAACAGGTACGCCGAAAAAACTGAGCAGCGACTTATTGAACTCTCAAACCAATTCGCCTTTGATTGCACATCAGTACCCGCTATGCAGCTACTGTTTATTTAGAATGAGGAGCGCTTGCGAGCTCTTCGCCTTTTTACGCTCATTGAAAACTGATTTGTGGAAATTAGATGATGACATTTCCATCAAAAAAGCCTGGATCGAGCTGTCAAGATTGAGATCCAAGTTGTTTTGGTCAAAAGTTGGTATTTGGGACCTTGACACAAACATTTTAACGACCCAAATTTTCCCGGGATCTAGTGATCCAATTTCTCAAGTACTTGCTAAGAGTTCAAACTATAACAATGCAATTGCCAATACTGCGATTTCTAAAACTAGCTCTCTGACCGAATCTTTTGCCCTAAACGATGAGACGAAAAGCATAAATCTGAAGAATGGTGAAACCATAATAGACAGCGATGAGAAATCCACCGAACAGCAAAACGCTGACGTCACATCTGATTTTTTGAACAACTATTCTAGAGATCAGCCAGAGGAAGATGACGAAGAGGAAGCTGTGGAGAACACTGTTCAAGGACTTTGTATAAAAACTGAAGATGAACAGGAAGCGCCTGCAAAAGCCGTCTCTGAAACTGAACCTCATACCGAGACAGAAGATGAGGATGACCGGTTCGTCGATGCCTAATATAGTATATGTATTTAATAAAAAGTGCACGCTACAGCACACTTCCATCCGAATTCTAGTGAATTATAGTCTATTCGTTCATTCATTAAGTACAGCTAAACTATCATCCATCAGTTCAAGAACGGTTTTGAAATTATTCAGCAGTTTCGAGATCTCATCATTGACCTGGTTCTTATCGGAATCTGTATCCATAAACAGCGAAATATTCAATGATGCAATTGAAATATGGGACTCAAATGGAGTATTGCTACTATTACTATTACCACCCGTGGTGAAACCAGCACCACCATTCAAGATCTCATTTGAGGAGCCCGAAGAAAGCGATGAGTTTGTGCGTTGTCCAGTGCTCAGGAGAGGTGGTTGATTTACGCCGCTCAATGTTGGTTTTCTCTTAGGTACAGAAGCAGCGACAGAGTTTGTTGTTGTTGAAGCAGCTAAAGCTGGGATTGAAGTATTTGGGGGCTTCTCAGTCAATGGTGTCATTGCAACAGGAACAGAAGAAACGTTGACCCCAAACTGATTGATATTTTCGTCATTTGCTTCTTCGCTTGTAACTGAGTTCAAAACCTTGGGGAGATTCAATGATGTTGGTGTTGGCATCTGCAGCCTTAAATTTTGATGATTCCGCTTCAACTGTGATGTTTTGGTCATGTTTGTTTGGCTGCTATTTGCGTTAAGGGGCTGAAGCAATGGTGATTGTGTGTTGGTATTAGTGCTTTGAATGGCCTTCATTGAAACCATCTTTCCAGGCGATGCGTTGACTTTAGAAGGAGAGTTTAGTTGTGAGTTCTTCCGTTTTGGGGAGGGTGTACCTCTTTGCAAAGCTGTTGGATAAGAAACCTGCTGTGTAGTTGTAGCTGTAGCTGTAGTTGTAGTTGTGGTTGTCGTTGTTGCAGAAGTAGGATTCATAGCAACCGCAGTATTTGTGTGTTGTGGAATTTGGGAAGTGGATTGAGAACTCATCATCGGTTGACTTGACAAAAATTGTGGAGGCTGATTGGACTGAAGTTGTGGTGCACTGCTTGTCGATTGAGAGTGAAGTAAGGTATTGGCTCTGGATCTGCTGAACCCGCCGTCTGGCCGTGAAATTTGAGCCGGTTGCTGTTGCGGTTCGATCTCATCCATGTTCGGTATCTCGATTTCAACAATTGGTGTGGATACTCTAGTGGTTGAAGATGCTGTGTTAGTGCTGGATAGATTGTGCAATCCTATCGAGGAAGAAATTTTCGGTATCTCATAGCTTGAAGCGTCGTTACTTATTTCGGAGCCGCTCAGTCCTGAGAGGTTATGCTGATTGTGATCATCGTCATCTTCTGTATTTTCAAACAGTTTCAGTAGAGATTTGGGAGCTTCCTTCCGAGTAGATGTGTCTTCCTTGAGTGTAGAGCCAATGTTGGCGTTGCACGTCACGGTGTTTTTGTTATACGTGAATGTGTTATTATTGATGATGTACGGGTTCCTCTGGGCCCCAGTTTGGAACTCATCATCAGCGTCATCGTAGGCATAGTTGTTGGAAGCAAAGTCAAACTCGTTCTCATTTGAGGGCGAGTCATTGATGTTCAAGTTGCTAACATTGATGTCATTCTCTATTATATAGTCATTGCTCTTTAGCGAGTCAAAATCCCATTTGACTTCAATCTCGCTTGTATCCTCTTCGTCCTCCACGTTCATGAGTATGCTTTCCCTCGAGGACTTCTTCTCTCTCCATAGCAAATATCTTGAGATGAGTTCCTTCAGCAGCAAGGTGCTGGAGTTCTTATAGTTCTTTACAAACTTCGTCTTCAAGAGCTCATCAGCGCTCAATCTCTCAATAGGGTTTTCATCAAGACACAGGGCTATGATTTCTTTTAGGAAAGCGGAGTATTGCTTACCTTCCAACCTCGGGGGCTTTGACTTGGTAATCAACTGCATCGCTCTAATCGCCTCCTTATCGCAGTAAGGCGGGTTCCCAGTGGCTATTTCGTAGATGGTGATACCAAGAGACCATATGTCAGCCTTGACGTCGTATGAGGTGCCCTCCATGATGACTTCAGGCGCCATCCAGTACGGCGTCCCAGCCATCGTGTTTCTTCTCAAGCTCGAGGAGGATAGCTGAGCAGCAACACCAAAGTCGCACAGCTGCACTTTGCCCTCGTTTGTTATCAGCACATTGGCCGCCTTGATGTCTCTGTGTATGACCTGCTGCTTATGGATGTACGACAACGCGATCAACAGCTCGCGCACGATGACTCCAATGTACTTCTCGCTGATGTTGCCTGGCTTGAGCAGAGTCCGCAGCGAGCCGCCAGCACAGTAGTCCATGATGATCCATAGCTTTGTGTTGTTGAGGTACGAGCCGTAGTAGTGCGTCACGTTCGGGACCTGTTTCAAATGTGACAGGAACTGGACCTCCTGCTGAACGTCTTTCACCTCGTCCTCAGACGTGTCCAGGTTCAGCACCTTGATGGCTACCACCTGGCCCGTCGTCCTGTGAACCCCTTTATACACAACCCCAAACTTGCCTCGTCCTAAAACCTCCGTCCGCTTGTACATCTTCGAAACGCCCGACATCACCAACAGATCAGCCTCAGATCGGGGTATAGTCTACTACAAAGCTCGCTAGAAAAGAGCACCAAACGGGAAAAAGGCAAAAAGGAAAAACAAAAAACCCTGCTAAAGCAAAAACCCACTCAAAGTGGCAAAAACAGATATCTTCAAGGTCAGATGTAAGCAGCAGTGGCGCGCGGGTCAATGGTGCGGTCTTTACAGTTGATGTTCAAGTGTACCTCTGTATCTGTATCTGTCTCTGTCTCTGTATCTGTCTCTCTGTGCCTGTCCCTCTTTTTTCTACTTCTCTAGTTCTATTTCAATTTCTATTTCTATTTCTATTCTATTACTAAATCTTAGTGGTTTCCCGCTGCAAAATCAAAAATAACCAAAAAAAAAAAAAAAAAAACAAAAAAAGAAGCCGTCTGTTTAGGGCAACTGTGGGCGAAAGAATCAGATACCGCCAATTTTCGTTTTCGTTTTCGTTTTCGTTTTACGTTTTTTTTTACGTTTCTTTTACGTTTCGGGACCTTCCTCTGCTGCTGCTCCTACTACTCCAGTTCTGGGAAGCGAAATGGATCAAAAAAAAATGATGATGGATCAAGTTTCTGCGGCGCTGACCGTGTCTGAGCGGAAGTGTTCCAAATCAGGAAGTATACCGCAATCGGAAAACGATCCGGGATTCTCGGCTAAAAACAAAACAAAAAAAACTGGCGATCTCTCAATGACGGGATTTAGCTCAAAGCAGCAAAGCTTAAACTGGAACTCAAAGTTGGGGACCCCGCGGCAGGAGAGAAAAACCCCCCGGCTGGATTTTACCGTCCACCCATCGGCTCGCTCGTGTCTGTCTCTGTGTGTGGCAAGCACGAGAAGTATTCTGCTCGCACGATCCTCAGAAGAGCCGCCGCCGCCGCCGCCGCCGCCCTCTACAGCGGACCGGCTGCT
The DNA here is from genome assembly GCA_030579675.1 of Liangdongia quercuum. NCBI lineage: Eukaryota > Fungi > Ascomycota > Saccharomycetes > Phaffomycetales > Wickerhamomycetaceae > Liangdongia > Liangdongia quercuum. Next base: position 296,882 of record JAKTRK010000006.1, on the reverse strand, counting down.
CCGCGCGAGGAAAGCTTTTGCCGGCTGGGGAGTTGATTTTTCCTGGTGGAAAATCCCATTCTGATCCCCCATGCAGGAGAACAAGTACAAAACTGACTTCTAACACACACACACACACACACATTGAATTGAAACTCTTTTACTAGCCCGTTCTTATTCCCACACTGCTCGCTTTGCCCCTTCTGGCTTGCTCCCGCTCCTCGTCTTTTTCCATTGTGCCCGTGTTCCTGATCTGTGTTCTGTGCTGGCTCGAGATCAAACGTCCCCAAACACCGCCGCCGACTGAATCTAAGGAATTAACCACTTGAGTGATAAAACTGCAGCTTTGAAACAATTTTGGGATTTCACGGCTTCTTCATTGTCTCAGTGATTGCCAAAGGGGAAAAAAAAAAAATTAGAAACCAAAAAGCCAAAAAGCCAAAAAAAAAAATAAAAAATCGACAATCAAAAAGAGTTCTATGTTTCTACACCACCTGCTCGACGGAATTGACAGAGTGAGAGAATATCCAGGAGAGAAGAGAGAAGAAGAAAGAATAAGAGTCATAGAAGCACACAGTTTGAAGAGTTCCTTTTTCCAGGCTTGCTGTTTGTTTTCGTGTTTTACCATATCATAATTTGTTTTGCAACAGTCTCTTTATTTTACTTTGTCCATTATTATACATACATCGCCATATTTTTCCGTGCGATTTGATTTAGATCTGAATTTGTTTGGTGATTGACTCCTTTGTTGCTTCTCTAGGCAACCAACCGTTCTGTCGTCGCTACTCTTTGTCCCTCATCGTATAATATTCTTTCCACATTTGCATTTGTTTCCTTGAAGAAGAAGAAGGAAAAAAAAAAAAGGCGTTTGTTTGTTACATTATCTCTCTTTTTCTTTCTTTTTTTGAAAAGCCCTCTTCCCAAATCATTTTGCTTCTACATCATTAGCGGTGTCGTTTTAGTCATATTGCAAAGCTAGAGTTCCAAGTTTAACACCTTCCATTCTTTGTCCCTTCTTTTTTTTTTCTTTTTTATTTTTTCCCACCATGTCATCTTTCATCAGTAACAATGGTAACAACAGCACCAACCCTAACAATGCTTCGCTGTATACACACTCTACAGGCTCTGCTGGATCATTCTACCAGCAGCAGCAACAACAACAACAACAACAACAACATCAACAGCAACAACAGCAACAGTCTCCGATCTCAAGATCAAACACTACCGCGCAGCTGTGGATGGGTGAATTGGACCCTTGGTGGGATGAAAATTCCATCAGATCCATCTGGGCAACTTTTGGTTACAACAATGTCTCAATCAAGCTCATAAAGGAAAAGATCCAACAAGGCTATAACGCTGGTTACTGCTTTGTCGAGTTCCCCTCCTTGGAACTAGCCTCCAACGCACTATCACAAAACGGAACCAAAATCCCCAACACAAACAAGGTGCTCAAATTGAACTGGGCTAGTGGCGGTAACGGTCATGTTGGGTCAAACCGCAGCAGTGAAGTCTCAATCTTTGTCGGCGACTTGGCACCAGAGATCACTGAAGCAATGCTCTACGAGCTGTTCGGTACCAAGTATTCGTCAATCTCGGGCACTAAGATCATGATCGATCAAGTCACTGGGATCTCAAAAGGATACGGGTTCGTCAGATTCTTGAACGAAGCAGACCAGCAAAGGGCACTGACTGAAATGCAAGGCGCAATCTTGAACGGCAGACCAATCAGAGTCTCCACGGCCGTCCCAAAAAATAGACAACAACAACAGCAGCAGCAACAGCAGCAGCCATTGGGCCTACAACAGCAACAGCTATTTGGTCAAAGACAGGGTTTCCAGCAGCAGTCGCCAGGTATCGCCCAGCAACAGCAGATATTAGCTGCAAATCCGCAGTCCCAGCAGATTTTGACCAGTTTTGACAGTCAATATCAACCACCTTTGAACCAGTTCACAGACCCAAACAACACGACAGTTTTCATCGGCGGCCTCTCTTCAATCGTAACAGAAGACGAATTGAGGCTATACTTCCAGCCATTCGGGGATATCACTTATGTCAAGATCCCAATTGGCAAAGGCTGCGGATTCGTCCAGTACACAACTAGAGCAAGCGCCGAACTCGCAATCAGTAAAATGCAAGGATATCCAATTGGCAATTCAAGAATCAGATTGAGCTGGGGTAGATCAAACAGTAACCCAAAACCTCAGCAGTATAAACCTCAACAGGAGCTGCCGCTATTGTACGGCTACCAAACCCAAAACCAGCAGCCTTTACAATATGCACAGACTGGGATAGGATCTCTGAACTCAGCTAATGCACTTGGATCAGTTTCAGCCCCGAATATTGGCGGCGGATCTTTTGGCGTCCAGCAAATTCAGCAATCAAACTCGTTCTCGAATGAATCTAGTGACCCAGTTGATCAAAGCAGATTAAACGAACTGTATCTGGCTGCAAGAGACGGTAGACTCGATACAATAGATTCTGGATCCAATGGATTCATATTTGCCTGAACTGTTCAATTATGCGACGTTTTCTCCTTATATCATGCTTTGCCCTTTTCTCAAGATGAATCATCTCATGAACTTTTCTTTTACACACGAGCTTTGCCTTTTTTTAACGATACAATCTACACCACACGCTCTACAATACGGTTATGTTCTAATATTTCAGTGAGAAGCTTTTTATTTCTATTTTTTATTTTTATTTGTCATATATCTTCATTTCAACTTCATATGATTTTTTATACTTATTTTTTCTCTGTTGCCATTCATTATCTCAATTTTTGCTAATACGTTGTTTTCATCAAATTTTATTATCAGTCAAAAGTTTTAGTACTATTAGTTTAATTGGAATACTATTTATATACGCATCTTTCAATCACTATATATACGATACATCGCAAATTATAACACTAGTAGTAACTATAGGGAGTACCTGACACGTACGTAGTCCGTACTACTATAGTTGAGCAGAGACTCGCCGAGATCTATATAAATATAATGGAAATAGACAAAAGTCCTCATCATCTACACTAAGTCATCAGCATTATTCCATAACCTCCGACAACAGTGTTCGTACTACCCTGCAGCATATCAACACTACTCTAGATTTATCGTTACATCAAAACCAACTACAGTTGAGTTGGACACAAAATAATATTACATCTATTGATCGTTGCAGTTCCATAATTTGAGTCATAGTGACATAAGAGTGATTTTCATCGGAAAAGGCAAGAAGCAGCATATGCAAAAAATAAAAGATAAAATATGGGATTTGGTGTCGTGCTGCACTATCCGAGTGGGATTATCAGTGTGTAGGAGTAGCATAGCTGTAATCCCACCCACCAGGAGTACTAGGATCTGCATGCAGTAGTGCAGTCGGAGGTAAAACAGAGTTCTGCTGTGATTGAGGTTGATTCCACTGTAGTTTATTTTGACGATCTTCATTGTAGTGCCAACCGTAGTATGACTTTGCTCGAACAAAGCCAAATATGAAATTAGATGTAAATGCCCATGCAACAAGCCCAGCAGTGAACACAGCCATCGCTTTCACACCAATCGGCTCAATCAACGAGTTCAAAATGACACCGATGGTCTCAGCACTAACGCTTGCCTTTCCAGCCTGCTGAGAAGGGTCTCTATTCATACACTTTTCCCACTCAGAACATTTTTTCTCTATAGCAGGAACGATAGTATCTGGTGCACACTTGTTTTCAATGTAAGAAGCTGTACAGCGCGATACTTCTAGAGCAATCTCAACAGCATACTGTTCCATTTTAATGTTGATATCATTCTTCACGGTTTGAATGAAACTGAATAATATGTATATGACAACGCTGGACGTTATAATGTTGAACAATAACTGTAAGTAAGAGCTTATAAGGTAGGGTGTCGGAGCCTTTGGAGACGCCTTTTTTGACCATGGCGCTGGCAAGACAACAACCTGGTTATTTTTATAAGGTGAAGATGATCCAAAATAAGAGTCTGGGGATGATGGTGGATAGTAGTGATGATGATGCATCTGTAACTGGATGGGAGCATTTCCCCAAGGTGTATTCACACTCGGTGTTTTGAAGGATGGCGAAGATGCCTCAGATCTAAATGAAGTAGTTATCTCAGCTTCCACATCATCGTCAGAGTCACCCTGAGATGAGGAGACTTTGGTCAGTGCAGATGAACTTATAGTAGGATTGTGAGTTTTCCGTAGTTTTAGTTTTTGTAGTTCAGGAGTACCTCTGTATGCAGTTGTGAGCTTACTAGAAGCAAAACTTTCATCATTCTCACAAGAACTTTCTGAACAAGTAGAGTCTTCTGCAGTGTTGAATAACTGTGACGTCAAATTTTTCCGTACAGAAGGCGATGCAGAATGTGTAGCTACTCTTGCGCCTAGTGTTGTTGGAGACAAGATCGCAATAGTGGTATCGCTTATCTTTTGCGACAAACTTACATTTAAGGCGTGATCATCATCATCATCCTCCATCACAATATCACTATCGTCTATCTGTTCCTTATCATCACTGCTCTGATTGTCCTGGTCATCATCTTTTTGTTCGGTATCATTTCTCTCTGGAGAAGCCTGAACACAGTTCTTAAGAGGAGATGATTTAAAAGGGACGTGTTTTAGCATCGAAGCCGGAATTGTGTACTTTGATTGCATCTTGTTGTGTATAGAGCGAGAAGGCGTTACTGAACTGGATCCTGAGCTCGAACAATTCATCTCCACGTCACCATTGTCATTTTCTTGATCTGAATCCTCAAGTGAAAGTCCCAAAGTTTTGCTGAGAAGCTGCTCCTCATCTTTCTGTCCCCTATTTCTGGCAAGATCATCCAGGGACAATGTATTCAGGGTGATCTTCTTCATTCCAGACAAGTAAAGAAGGTCAAATCACCTTCTCTCAATCTTTATCGATATTGGAAATTTGTTATTTTTCTTCAGATTTTTGTTTATATTTTCGTGGTTCTAGCAATTGCAGAGGTACAAATGTCGCTAAAAAGCTTAAGCATACGGAAGAAACTTTTCAAATGGAGCTTCTGATCAGATATCCGAACGGATGTTTAATGTTTTCGCCTACAGAGTCATACCTATGATCTAGACCCATGAATAGCAATGTGTTCTAATAAACAAAAACTGTGAAATGTATGTAAAGTCTAGCGATACACTCTGTGAAGTTTCGGTAGGACAATGTAAGACTTCATGCTCTGAACATTCCCATGGAAATATTTGATATTCAGCTAGTTACTGAGGTTTAAGGAATTACTTCTAGTATACAAATCAATTCTGAACAAGTATATATGAGATATTTAGCACAGTTAAGTAGCTGTGGGTGATGAAGAACCGGAGGCATAATATAGCCTCCTACAGATCGTTACTCCTCATTGACAACACTATTGTAGTGCGAGACAACCTTTTCAGTGAGAATGTTGAGCGAATTGGCGTTCCTTCCCAATTCTCCTCCCTCTTTGATCAGCGACTCAAGATTCTTTTGCATTCTTGGTATGAAAGCCTCACATAGAAATTTCTCTCTAGTTGCATAGTCTTCACAGTCAATTTTACTGAGGTCTATAGTACCATCTACCATGTTCTTGTTACTCCCAGTCAGTTCCTTAGTGAATAACTTGAATTGTGCATAAGGCTGGGGATTAATGGGAATTAGGTACTTATGAGTGAGTGGATGAGACGTAAGAATTTCCTGTTTGGTACTTGATTCTTCTTTAGGAAAGCAGCCAATCGTAATAAACTTTGATAGTGATTCCAAAATTTGTTCCTTTGATTTTGCGCTTGTATTTGATGTCTCATTTCCGGTAATTGCTAGTGATACAGATTGCTTTGAGTCGTTCAAAGTCCAATTCAACAATGTGAAGAAGCATCTCAGGGTTTTGATCCATGAGCTTCTTACTAGAGCATCGGTTCCATGCTCCATCAGAATGTTGAGAAATTTTATGGAATCATTCCTTATTTCTGGATTGATATGGGTCATAGCACTATGAATGAATAAGACAATCGATCTAGTGTGTAGTTCTATTAAGTCTGATTGCCTCTCAGATATAGATATCAGCAACTCAACCAAAGCACTCCGTACACTTTTTGAATGATCAATTATCAACGGAACAATTAAATTTAATATTTGCTTGAATAATGTTGGATTACTTGGTAGATGCTGCTGTATGAATATCAAAGTTTCCTTTCTGGTGTGAGGTGAATGATGCTTTACGAGTGTCAATCTTTTCACGAGATCGGCATCTGAACCCAAACTTCTTGAGATCGATTGCGTCGGCAGTGAGATTGCTTGAAAAATTATGAGTTAAAAAAATTCAACACATTTGGATAAATAGACTTTTGAACATACTTTTTGCAACAAATGATGTGTCTGTGAAGTTATTTGGTTTGGCTTTCGCCTTACCAACTTTGAGTTTTGCTTTCTAGAAGGGTAAGCTGGTGAGCATCGCTGCGAAAAAAAGTGGAGCATCGATAAACTGACATACATTGAAATCTTTTTGCTTCTCCTTTCTCTTTTTATGGGAGCCCATGATCTTGATATTCTTCTGCCTATATCTCTTACCTCATCTCATCGGATTGAAGTAGCTGTGAAAGTTTTCTGCATCTATCAAATGTTACCCGGATGAATCAACGTATAACGGTGGGAGCTGCGAACAGGAAGCAAATATAGATATTATATTCAGCTGTTACAGATCCGATCCAGTTTGGAATTTTTGGACAATTTTCTGGTCTCTTTTCCCAACTGATTAAACCTCTCAACCGAATATGGATACGTCGACAACTAGCATCATCGGTTAATGAAGCATTAAAGGCTCTATCGTTAGCAAAAGATTGTCATTGAAGAGCACTGATTTTTTCGATAAAACCAGTATCACATGTTTAGGGCTAACAAAATACGTAAATAAATGTGATGACCATCTACTACAGAGGTGGATATTGCGAGTTTCAAGCTAAGCAAACACATGAATGCATACCTTCACGGCTACTTATATTCAGGTGAAGCTTTTACTCAATTATATATATGCACTTTTACTACACTATATAGAATCACCATTAGGGACACGAATTTTTTGAATATTTGATATATTAATATAAGTCAAAAGATTTATAGAAGTGCTAGTCATAACTATAAGCGAAGGACTAATTTGGTAGAACCAACTGTAAATATGAGTTCCAGGGCATTGAAGAAACTAGAGAGACAGAGGGAGGCAGCAAGAATTGGTCTGGCGGAGGAAGATGCGAATGAGGCAGAAGATATCGTTGCCCGTCCACAGAAAGCGCAGAACATTTTTGCACTGATCGATGTGGGAGAGGAGACTGAAGATGAAGAAAAAGAAGAGAAAAGTTCCAATAATGAAGACAATAACAGAATGGGGATTAGAAGTCCCAGTAAATCAGAGAAGAAGAAGAAGAAGAAGAAACTGAAGAAGTCGAAGAAGAAGACAGAGGTAAGCGATGATGATGCTGAAATAGAAAAGATTTTGAAAGATTTGCAACAGACTGAAACAGACACTACTACGGGTAATAGAACGGAAGATGATTTTGAAGACAGTGATATGGAATCAGGTATTGAAACTGCGGCCTCTATTGACCGTTTCTACCAGCATTTTACACCCTTGAAAGAACTGAAATCAGCACCACTCTTAAAGATTGATCCTAAAGACCTTGATCCGGACAACGAATTCAAGAAACTTTTCGGTAAATTGTCGCAAGAAGCTTTGAAAGACGCTGATTCGACAACCTCGACATCAATACCGCCTGAACAACTTCAACAAATAAAGAGGTTATCGAAGCTTGTTCGAGGATGGGGAGGTCGCGATAGAAGATCGATTCCTGGAACTACAAGAAAACTCATTTTAACAAAGATTAGAGATGACTGGATTCCGACTGTGCGGAAAGATGTCACAATGGAGGAACTGACGGAGGAAGAAATTGTAGGATTTACCAGCACCAATAAGGATACAAAAAAACGCATTGAGAAATTGGATAGATATGGGATCAAGTTTTTCAAATTTACCAGAGGAGCTGACTCTAAAGCTGCAAACACGCAATTTTTTTCATCTGTTGTTGTTATGCCCAACCACGAAAACTTACTGAATTTGCTCCCTAGGTTCCCATATCATGTTGAAACTATTCTTCAAGTCGCGTTGATTTTAATCAGACAGGGTGATAAAAGCAACAGTAATGGACTTGTTGAAAGGGCATTGTTTATCTTTGACAGAGGATTTAAGCAGAATTTTGATCTCTGTAATGGGCTGACAAGGTTGCCATTTCAGTACTATTTAAACCGTCAGTTTTACCTAACAGTCTTTAGATATATTGATGTTTTAACGAAAAAGGGCACTATGGAAACTGCATTCAGTTATACCCAACTTTTGCTGTCTCTATCACCTGCAGAAGATCCATATGGTGTTCGATATTTCATCGATTTTTATGCTCTTGTTGCTGAAAAGTATGAATATCTGATATCATTTGTTAATAGTTTCCTAGTATCATCATACGAGCAGTGGTTCACACCGAATCTAGCGTACTCTATGGTACTTGCATATTTACATCTGAATGATACACAGAATGCTAAAAAAGCGTTGAAAGCTGCATTTGTTAAGCATCCTTTCGTGGGATATAAGCTCATCGAAACCATCGGGTTAGCAGATGATATACCCGTTAATGATTACTCAGTATTTCAAGTTGGTGATGAGATTGAGTTGTCCACTGCCGCATATCTTGTCAGAGCATCGATAATCTGGAATAACTCTACTCACAGAGACTTTTTACACGACAATTTATTAGAACTTATTAAAGAGAAGACTAGAACTGAGCCAGTGCAAGAGTCTGGAGATATCCCAAGTAATCTCATCAGATTTGCTATCCTTTCAGGTGAAAGTAAGGTTATGGCTAAAATTCCGAAACATGTCTGGGAAGAGAATGAAATTTATGAATATGACGTATTACTAGCTGGTGACAATGTTGAAGAGAGACTAGAGGATTTCATCGACCCAAGATCTATTACAAACCAGTATAATGAAGAGGAGTTGATGGAAATGGCACGAAATCTCAGTTTACAGGAGTTGATAGCTCAAAATGAATAAATACTGTCATGTCAATCATTATCGTAAAGACGCTTAAGTTCAGTCCAGAACTGTAGCATTTGCTCTTTCGGAATACGTACCAATCCAGATGTGGATGGGAGAACAAAGCACTTGCAGTTGAATACCAACTGTTCCTGCACACCGTACTCGAAACTCTTTTTTTGGTCAACCTTGATTCCTGCGTGCCTTGCTACTGCGTCCCATATCCCCTTTCCCACCAAACACACCACTTTTGGCTGGAACTTGTTAATGGTGGTCGCAAGTCTGGGCACGTTCTGAGTCCTCTCATGCAGAGAAAGTTCAGTAGCAGATTTCGTAGGGCGCATCACTAGCTCAGTGAAGCCAATACTGAAGCGTCTGGGCAAAGTGATGTCTTCCTCAGGAAGGAGCACTGTAGGAACGAGTTGGGACTCCCCTAGCAGCCGCCAAAATCTGTTCGAGGGATGTGCAAAACGATGACCGCGTTGTGCTGATAGTACTCCAGGATTGAAGCCCACGAACACGAGCTTGAGACCATCCTGCTGGATGTCTGGTAAGGGACGGAGGTGTTGGTAATTGCTGGCCCTCTTTGTCCTGACTGGCTTCAGTGCTGGCTTCGGAACAGCACCCGTTGCCCTGTATGCGTACTTCTCCCTCAGAGTCGCCTTTGTAAGCGCCATCTATAGCTGCTTATACTGCTGCTGCTGTTGAATATTCCTATAATACTCTATTGAGTAGTGGGCGTATAAGTGTGTGTCTAATATTATGGGTAGATGTCTATTTACTTTGTATTATTAATATGAAGAGAAAAGGCAGACAAGGCATGCAACAGACCATTAAAAGTATATAAAAGGTCTATTATCCTCGAATAGCAAATACGAGAACGCATTGATATACAAATATAGACTGCAAACATAGAGAATGACCGTGAAAAGAGTGTACAACCTGAAGACAGAGTCCTCCAAGGAGGTTCCCTACTTCCTTCCAACAGTATATGATGTGCCAGTCGGTACAGCATGGGACCCACAACCTGAGAACAAGGCTGTCCCTCCGTTGTTCAAGCCTCTGAAGATTGGCCAGCATTTTGAAGTTGCTAATCGTGTGGGACTTTCACCAATGTGTACCTACTCTGCTGCTCACTCTGGAAAGGACATCTCCAAAGCTACACCGTGGCACTTGGTACACTATGGCTCAATAGCTGCCCGTGGGCCAGGACTGCTAATTGTCGAATCCAGCGCTGCTGCGCCTGAAGGAAGGCTCTCTCCTGAAGACTTGGGTATTTACACGGATGAGCAGGCCACTTCACTAGTACCAATTGTAGAGCTTGCACATGCCCATGGTGCCAAAATTGGGATTCAGATTGGTCATGGTGGTAGAAAATCGAGTGGTACAGCCATATTCAACAATCTTGCTAAAGGTGTTGGCACGAAGGATTTTGGATGGAGTGATGTTCCTGGTGCTATAGTTGCACCTTCTGCTGAGAGCTTTGCAACACAGTTCTACGTGACGCCACATGAGCTGACTATTGATGAAATTGAAGCTATCGTACAGAAGTTCAAAGAGGCAGCAGAAAGAGCTTACAAAATTTCCGGGTTCGATTTTGTTGAAATACACGGTGCTCATGGTTATTTGATTAGTACTTTCCTCTCCGCGACGTCCAACAAAAGAACAGACAAGTATGGAGGAAGCTTTGAGAACAGAATCAGACTGCTGCTTGAAATCATTGATGCAGTCAAATCTCCTGATCACCCAACATTCTTGCGTATCTCTGCCTCCGAGAATGCACCAGAAGTCTCCGGCTCCTGGACAATCGACGACTCGATCAGACTATCAGACTATTTGATCGAACATGGGGTTACACTTCTCGACGTTTCGTCTGGCGGAATTAGTGCTCGCCAGGAGAAAAGAGAGAAGGTGCCTGGATACCAACTACCTCTAGCGAAAGCTATCAAACAGCATGTCGGCGATAAATTGCTTGTGGCTACAGTCGGTAACATCAATGATGCAGAGCTCGCAAACAACATCATAAAGGAAGGCTCTGCTGATATTGTGCTTGTCGGTTCTCAATTCCTGAAAAACCCTGGGCTTGTCTGGAAATGGGCAGACGATCTCAACACTACAATTGCAGTTCCAGGACCATACGAATGGCCGTTCGTATTCCCTCCGCTCGGCTAAAAGCACACTCTTTAAGTACACTCTTTACGAATCCACAACACACTGGTAGACAAATTGAAATGCAACAGTGCCTGATATTTTTACGATTATCTAATATTAAATTCTTATACGCTTTGGCGCCTTTGTAATTGCTTATATAATGACATATTTTAGAAATACTGAATTTAGATTTTATGGAATCAGCACAGTAACAGGCACATCTTGAACCACGACGACGCTTTCAAAAGGTGGTTTACCTCTTGTATCCAGTGCCATCAGATCACAGATCTATAACCAGCATTTGTCAGTAGAATGACTTCAGCAGAAGGGTCCTCCTCTGCGAGATCCAAAGTGGTGCAGATAATAAACGAGGAGTTCACACGGTCTTTACAAGATCGAGATGGTGGAATGAAACTAATTGGATTAAACCTTTCCACGCTACCTGTGGAGGTGATAGATATGATACGGGACAGTACTGAAAGACTGAGCTTGCAAAATAACGCCATAACAAGCTTATCACAACAGTTTAGGAAACTATCCTACCTAAGATATCTAGACATTCATGATAACAAGTTGAACACATTCCCTGAGGTGTTGACAACTATGGAACGACTAGAAGTGTTGGATATAAGCGATAACCAAATTTCTGAGCTACCGAATGACTTTGGGAATTTGGAGTACACTTTAAGAGTATTTCTTTTGAAAAATAACAAGGTTGAAAATTTACCAAAATCGTTGATCAGGTTAAACAACCTGAAGATACTCGAAATCGATGCAAATCCGATCAGACATCCGCCTCCCTCATTCATGAGCTCAATCTCACATATGACACAGACCACAGATTGGATTATGAGTCTGAAAAGTTATCTTCTGAACAACGAAAGTAGTCACTTATATGAAAGCTACGACAAATCATATATACATTCTCCGTATCAGCTGGCTCCACCACCTCCTATACCGAAGCCCCAACAGAAAACAACGCCACATTTGGAACGTTCAAAAAGTACATCTGAAGGATATGTGAGCTCTCGGGCTGCTAAAAGGATGGGATTTATAATCAAGAGAGCAAACGGTGATTTGACAAATGATACAATACAAGAAAATGAGCCAGTACATCCGATACCCGAGTTTCAGCCTTTGAAAACTTTGGACCCTTTCAAGAGGAATAGATCTTTATCAACCACCACTGTACCACAAGATAGATACGAAGAAAATAAGGCTAATACTGAAGAAAGATATGGTAGACCTAGTACTCACAATGCAAGATCGAGAGCAAACTCAACTTCTTCGCCTTCACCAATCGGATCAGATCATTTAGATTTTGTGCCTGAGCCGCGCTCAAACGATTACTTCAAAAGGCTATCTACTCTCCCAGAGAAAAGGTTCAACTTATCTCAGTTTAAAATTGTGGAAGTCTCCAAGAAGATTCTGTTTGCCTTCTCTGAATTTCAATCAACTATAAAAAAGCTAAACTCTTTCTGTTCGGAAAAATCAATTGTGATTGAGATGGTTTCGCAACTATACTATTCTAAGACAGTAATTGATCATTTAGTCGAAGGCTTGGAAAAAAATGAAGAGTCTGATCAGAGTGTTGTATCAACAGATGATATCTTGAAAGCTGTCTCGCAAACAATCTCAATTTTTAAAAAAATGATTGACTTATTACAGTCAAACTACCAAACCTATATAAGAGATGCCGATGTTTGTTTCATCCGAATGTTATTATTATCTCTATTTGGTTCTTATGCAGAGGTTTTCAATGCATATAAAATATTGATACCTGATGTTACTACTCGACCAGGAAAGGAGATTTATACGAATTCTTCAATTATAAGCAATGCCTCTCATAGGGTACCACCACAGTTGCCTTCTTTGAGAATCCCAGAATTGAACGGCTCCTCAAGTACCATCACTCAACAACAGCTGAACGAATATAATGAAGTGGATGATAAACTTTATGCTTCTTTGGCTACAGTTCTTCAAACTTCAAGCTTAGTTTATTCACAGCTTAACGAAGCTATTTCAAAAGGCGCAATTGCTACTGCGATGAATTCTTCAGAGGGTCAAAAAAGTTTAAACGGTGCTACAGTTTCAAAGATTAAAGAGTTGACAAATACTTGTGTTATTTCGATAGATTTGGATAAAAGAATCAAACAAAAATTGTCAAATGATAATATCAAAAGTTTGGGTATTTTGGAGAAAAAGAAATTTTATGATGAAGTTAATGCGTTATTGAAATCAATTATAACAATATTAGGGCTCACAAAAGATATTATGAATTACTTGCCAATCCTAAATGAAGTCAGACCGTCATTAGCAAGTCTAACCAAGGCAACGAAAGATGTTACAATAATGTTGGAAGTGAGTTCTTATAGATTGATTAACGATTCTTTTTCCAACTCTTCCTCAGTGCCTCAATCTTCAACAACGATGCAACCACCAATGTTGTCATCGATCCCCTCAGTGATGTCTATTCCACAAATGAATACGCCGTTCTTACCTTCAAGTTTGCCGACTGCCCAAGCTTTACATACCCCGTCGTTAACAACTCATACAAATGTCGACCCTTTCGAAATGACCTTAACCCCTAATGTGAATAACGAAGCTGATAACAACAAATAAACTATACATGATATAAAGATGCTACATTTACTTTTGTTTAGAAACATTGAAAACACTGCATTAAACCGTAAAACCAACCCAAATAAAGCACGCAATTTAAATTTTATAAACTTTTCCCTCGGAAATATAAAAATGCTCTTGAAGTTTATCCATACCACTGTTGAATTCTTCTGAGCTAAATCTTTCTTCCTCTGCTAAGCTAGAGTTAATTGTCGAAAACAAATCTTCAATAGGGCAAGACTCAACTTCATTATCGAATAAGTGATTGTCAACGGAAATTCTCGACAGTATTGATTTGAAGACCTTAAATCTATCATTTGATAACGAAGCTTGCTGCGGCTCATTCTGTTGCGGACCAGCCTCAACTAAAACTTCAGGTGATGCTTCATTTCTTGTTTCAAGATTTTGCTGCTGTAGCGAGAGCGCTTCGATTGGTAAATCTTCGGGTTGAGTAGGTTGAGTATCATTTTCTTCCTGTCCTTCAACTGGAACATAGTCATCTTCATTACGTCCCAGCTGGCTTGAAGGAACTGGACTTGATGCAGTTTCGGCCAGGGAGCTTCGAGTTCTTCTTGACCTGGTTTGTGATGATGCTGGAGTCTCTAACTCTTCTTCACTTGCTGAATCTTCTTCATCTGACGAAACATCATACGATTTTTTTGTCTTTTTGGGACTTCTTTGCTTTTGAACAACTTCTTTGAATAACGAAAATTTGAGAATTTCTTCAGCAACTTTACAATCTTTAATATCAACTGTTTTACTCAATCTCACTTTTGCATGTGCTGTAGACAAACGAATCAAAGTTTCCAGAGTACGAGTTGTGATTGGCGAAGTGTTTTTGAACTCTTCTGGAATATCGTTTCTCAACGTTGAGTAGGTTTCAACAATGTAACGGGAGGAGTTTTTAGTTAACAACGGTTCAACACGATTCTTGGCATACTGAATGTATTTTCTGATGAATGGAATCGATAATATTTTCGGTTGTTTGTCCTTTTTATCATTTCTTGAGTTATGTGCAGCTTTTGCCCCAGCATGCAATAAAGGATTGAACTTTTCATAAACTGGCTGTTCATCATTATTCTTTTCTTGGTCATCTAACTCTTCATTTCCAACGGCTAAAGAAAGCTCGGTTTGTTCCCTGATAGGTTCACCTTCAGCATATCCCTTTGGTAAATATCTGTGAGTTCTCAAAACATGTTCAGAAATTGCACGATCTCTTGTCGTATTCACATCATCAATAACAATGAATAACAGATCAAAACGAGAAAGTAAGGAGTCCGGTAAAGCAATATTTCTGTGAGGTTCTTTATGTAGGTCATATTGACCAAAAACAGGATTAGCAGCAGCTATAACAGAACACCGAGCGTTCAAAGAGGTATGAATCCCCGCTTTGGCGATAGTAACGGTTTGTTGTTCCATAACTTCATGGATCGCAACTCTGTCGATATCACTCATCTTATCGAATTCATCGATACAGACAATACCTCTATCAGCTAGAACCATGGCACCTGCTTCTAATCTTTTTTCACCTGTATCTTTATCATGAGTAACAGCTGCAGTCAAACCAACCCCTGAGGAACCTCTACCAGTAGTAGCAATAGCCAAGGCTGCGGTGTTCAATACAAACCTTAAAATTTGAGATTTGGCAGTTGATGGATCACCCACCATTAAAATATTGATGTCACCTCTCAAATGTGAGCCATTATCCAAATTCTTCTCAACACCACCCAGTAACATCAGTAAAACAGCTTGCTTTATATATTCATGGCCGTAAATTGAAGGTGCTAGAGACTGTGACATCAACTCAAAGACATTCCTCTTTTTGGAAATTTTGTTGATATTTCTGATATCTGCATCGGTGATGGTCTCTTTTGCAGCAACACCAGTGGATCTTGCATGCAGTGGGTAACATGAATTTGCTAATAACACCGTTCTGAAAGACGATATGATATTTGTACCACCACCTAAGGACCTGTACACACCCACAATTTGAACACGATCACCTGGTTTCAGCATATCCACCAAGTCATCATCCATTATCACCTCAAGTGATCTCGGGAGTTGTCCGGCTGGTGCTCTTTCAGGCATCTCTTGTACAGTAATTGTTTGATGATCCCTATAAGTTGAATAACCGTATTCTGTTACCAGTTTATTACCTTCCGGATCCTCAGTTGGATAAATTGCTGCCGTAGTAATAGGGTTAAATGAAGAGGTTTGGTCCCTGTACTCTCTTGCATGAAATCTACCTGTAGAATCACAATAATGAACAGATCTAATGACTTTGGGATGAACCAAGGAAGCTTTGGTGACGATACCTTCAACAGAAACCATCTTCGATAAAAAATATGACTTTATAGTTCGTGGAGACACAGAGTGATCACCAAAGGCACCTCTGAAAGAAACATAGAAGATATAACTATCATCCAACTCTTGAAATGCTGGGTTGTTTGGATCATAAATAGCGATGGCATTGTCTCTCAATGCTCTTTCGAACGCCGGTAAGAAGTCCGCAGGTTCATTCAACAATCCTTTCCATAACTCAGGACTAAATTCCCTAACCTCATCGATAGAAACAACCAGTCTCTTTTCGCCTTTAATCAGCAATTCACGTATCAATTCTCGGTAATCAGTTGGTCCTTCTTCGAAATCCAGAAACTCCTGGAAACGACGCACACGTTCACCAAAAATGGCATCCACAGTTTCATTAACGTCGTCCATATCCAAAGTACTGATCTAACGAGAAAACTTCAAAGTCTTCTGCTTGCTGATTCGGTTCCAATTATCATATTTATTCTGAAACACGTTAAATGAAAAATAAAATTCAATTAGATTTCCGAATGCAGCAACTGTCCCCAAACGGGAAGTAAATTGAAGTTACCCGCAGAACACGAAGAATTATGTAATACAAGTGCTAACAAGATGTCAACTTAAGTAATAAGACATTCAATTATAGTTGCAGCTGCACTTTATAGCCGGATATCAGGTCATCGTAACACGGAGGTGGACTTTTGATTCTGAATTTTTCCTCAAGATGCTGAGTGATTGACGGTGGTATTTGTTCTGATGGGTGTGAATATAGCTCTTTGAGCATGAATTCTTGGAAAAGTTCCTTTGGAGTACACAAATTTCCATCTCTAAAGGTCAAAACCCGCAGTTTGTGATCAGGATATAGTTTGCAGTATGGAGTGAGATCAATATTCGAATACTTGACGCTGTATTCTGATGGTGGTGATGTTATACTTAAGTAATTTAGTATCAATACTAGCAATTCATCACAGTTTTGCAATTCTATTCCTTCGGCTTTGAACTCAGACACTTCTATTCGAAATTTGGTGAAACTGAACAATTTGTCCTCCTCTACTGGATCTTCGCTTATAAGTTCAAAAACTTCATTATCGTGATTTAGTTCTTTGATTTTAAATTTCAAATCCTCTTCAAAAGTAAACTTGGCAGATCTGAAGATTCTGATCCTAAAACTGCCGTGTATGTACTTAGATTCTAGTCCCTGGAAAGATACGAAGGACATTGAACATAATAGGTCCTCTTCTTCCATTGTTTTAACTATCGTTGATATGTCTTGAATCAAAGATTGCTGGTATATGTACTTTTTAATATCATTATTGCAGTGATAAACTGAGTCAAAAGAAGTAATTTCTTCATTGTATAAGAACACTTCGAAGTTTTTTAGCTTGATGGTACAGCCGATATCTGACATAGCTTTGACCTATTTTACAATTCTGAATTTGCTAAGATTTCAACGACAGAGATGATTTTTTTTCAATTATTATTTCAGATTTCTAATTAAAGTTTGCTCGTTAGCAAAGAACACAAGTGCTAAAAAAGCTGCATAGAGAGCATTATCTAGCAAAATACTACAACAATCCAGCTTACTTTGATACAGATACACCGTTTGAGTGGTTCGTCTCACTAGGAATTCATGTTGAGCTATATTTATGTGTAACTTAATGCTCTATATACTTGTATTCGTAACTTAACCCCTTATTCCCTTTAACAATACCAAACCTAAAAGCAAACTAAACAAATTGTGTGAAGAAAAAAAAGAACGAAAAACATGAAATGGAAAAATTAATCATTAAAATCAGCTATATATGTAGAGAGAGAGAGAGAGGGTCGTTAATAATTATTGGAACTGGTACGTGGCACCAATACCATTAGTTGGCACATACGATAGCTCTAGCTGCTGGAATTTTTCAGAGCTCTTGTGAAAATAAAGCCCCAGTATGTTCCCAGTTTTCTGATTGAAGCAAATATAGTAAAATCCTGCGAATGATGCACCCTCTATTGACTCAACTTTATGATCAGGTACCAAAAACTTTTCTTTCCATCTCATGTATAGATTATCGTGACTTAAAAAATCTTTATGAACATATGTTTTATCTAAAATCTTCTTTACTGGCAGAGTATTCCAAGAGTAAAACTTCAGCCAATGTTGTATATCGATCTTATCAGTTGCGCCCCATTCTTCTCGTTCTGTAAAGAACGAATAATTTTCTGACACAATCTCACTTTCGAAAAACGTAATGATCTGAGGATGTGACTCGGTAAGACCGATTATTTTGAGGAATCCACAGAGATATGATTTCGTTAAATCGACAAATTTCAGCTCAACTTCAACTTCATAAGTTGTTCTAGCAGACTCTTGTGATCCCTTAAATTTAGCACCGGGTCTCAAAATCGAAGTTGTGGTTGGCTTGATTTGATTTCTTATGAAAAAATCAGTCAAAGAAGTCGATGTATACTTCAGATTAGTAGTTGATGCATCGTTTGAGTCGTTCAATAATACATCCAAAGAAGATGAAGAAGACGCACCTGAAGAAAGGAGTCTTTTGAGTTGCTTTTGGGCTGGTGAATGTTGCTGAAGTACCTTGCTTCTACCATTCCCGCCATCTTCGTTTCCAGCTTCCTTTTCATAGATGGACTTCAGGCTTGAATTTTTGGACAAGTTAGTGTCTATGGTGTCTGTTGTAGGCATTATAGGTTGATGTTGATAATCAAGAAACTGCCGTGTTGATTTCGAATAGTGGCTTTGAATGTGATATCACAAGTTAGCAACAGAGGTATGAGGTGATCAGATGCAAGACTGTATTGGATAAATCGTGATGAGGGCAGAATGCCGGACTGAATGGAATGGGTATTGTTGGGAAGGTGAACGACCGATATTTAATGATTTATTTCTATAAGTTTTTAGATTTTTTATGGGTCACATTTCTTTTTGGCCAGTTTTTCTTTTTCTTTTTTTTTTTTTGATTTTTTTTGCTTTTGGCAGATTTTACTTCTTTTCGAGGAAATTGAAGATTTTAAGACAGTAAGAAGACATTTAGGAGAGAATGAAGGGAGAGAGTTGATGCAACACTTGGTTTAGGAGGTAATTGCGGTGTATATATGGAGAAGCAGACATTTAGCAATCGAATCTCTGTCGTTGGTTTATGAAATACCCCTTTGCCAGGATCCTTTCCGAATGCTTAGAATGCGTCTACTTGGGTATCAGCTGTATGCCACAGACTCTTTACAAAGATTATTTGATAGAATGGCTCTGTTAAGAATCCAATCATTGAACTAGAGACATGTTTGACTCTCCTCTCGAAACAAAAGCTGTCTGCCGAGCAGGAAGTCAAACATTGACAGTTCAATTTTTGTGTCATAACTTGGCAAGAGGAGTCAATCCGAGTCAGGATTACTGACTCGACAATATGACTCTGTGTCTGATCCACTGTTATGATATATTGTTACAGCCACACTTTTTGTATTCATCTTTATCTCTTCAATGATGAAAGTTCCGGTAAAGGTTTTAGTATGATTAGTGTATGAAGAGCGTGGAATAATGACTGAAGAAAGTATTTCCCTGCCGTTAGATGATGCAGATCTCAGTGGGAAGAATAGAGTTGCGAAAGATTTGTTTTCTGGAACAGTTGGTGGAGTTGCACAAGTGCTTGTTGGTCAGCCGTTCGATACTACGAAAGTGCGACTGCAATCCGACACCAACAACCAGTACAACGGTGCTCTTGACGTGGTAAAGAAACTTTTACGCAATGAGGGGCCATTGGCGTTCTATAAGGGTACACTCACTCCCCTATTAGGCATTGGTGCCTGTGTGTCTGTCCAGTTTGGAACCAACGAGTTCATGAAAAGACGGGTATTTGGAAATAAGAAAGTACTTAGCGAATGGCAATACTATGTCTGTGGAGGCGCTGGAGGACTCGCTAACTCGGTTCTCGCTAGTCCAATTGAACATGTCAGAATAAGATTACAGACTCAAGTCACAGGGAGTGGGTTGTATAAAGGTCCTTGGAGTGTTATAACCAAGATCTATAACCAATATGGTGTCACGAGGGGACTAATGAAAGGATTCATCCCGACTGCGATCCGGGAAGCACATGGAATAGGTATCTATTTTGCAACTTTTGAAGCACTTGTGAAGAACGATGTTCTGCAAAACCATATTGAGAGGAAAGAAATTCCTGGGTTAAGGTTGTGCTTCTACGGAGCTTGCGCAGGTTATTCTATGTGGTTAACGTCTTATCCTATTGACGTTATCAAATCGAAACTGCAAACAGACAATCTTGCCGACCCAAAATACAAAGGAACAATTGATTGCTTCCGTAAGACCTTAAAGCTCGAAGGACCGAAAGCATTGTTCAAAGGATTTTTGCCAACAATTCTTCGGGCTGCACCTGCCAACGCTGTAACCTTTTATGCCTTTGAGCTTACAATGAGGCTGTTGGGATAAAAGCGTTTATATCGATCCATTATTTATTTTGTCGCAGCTGTATATTCCTCTCCTTCATCTTCCAGTCTTCTTAACAGGTAATCAACCTCAACTTTTTTAGTTAATGGGATAACCCAGTCTTTGTAAATCTTTGATAAATACTCTGGTGTAACCTTATGTTGAGCTTTTTGAGACCATTTTAAAGTAGGATCAGTTCCGTAGGCTTTTCCCTTTTCTTTCAATCTTTCTAAAATCTTGTTTTCAACCGCGCTGTTAGTGATGGCTTCTTCGAGTCCTTCAATATCTTTCGATTTAATTAATTTGATAAACTTTTCCTTCTCAGTTTGAAATTTCGCTTCAGCTACAAATTTACCGAAATGAATTCTTCTTGACAGCGCTTGTAAATTGTCAATATCGCATGTGGTGCAGCTACCCAAGTTTTCAGGTTGCTCTCCTTCACCCGCACTAATCAATGGTACAATATGCTTGATGTAGTTCTCTTTGATAATGTTATTGACATTAATTTCATTGCTATAAGAAGCCAAAACCTTCGGATAGTTTATTGGTGGGAGCAGTGAAGGAAGAAGCTCATCAGGGAAGAAAGGGGTTTCATCAGGGGATTCATATCTTCTAATTTGTGAGTGAATTCTTTCCATATTGACCAAAGTCCAATCTAAGAAAGAGCCCTCAAAGTCCGGAATATGAAACACATTCGTTCCATACACTGATGGTGAAGTATAAAACTGTGCACGCTCAATAAAATTGAAGATGATTGTATCTTCCATTCGAATCAATGCGTCTCTTATATTCTGAAGGTTGAGCACCGTCTCTGGTTTCAGGAAATCCATCTTGCTTTTTATTCAAATTCCTTTATTTATATTATACTATCTGAGGTGAGATTATTGGGATTCAGTGATTGGCTCCTCAATAGTACAAAGAACTGCTATTAGATGAAGAGGTAACCTCTAACTGTCTGCACTCTCTATCTATCTAGGTATATTATCTAATTCTACAATCAGTCATCAAAGAGAAGCGTAGATCTCAGTTTCAAATCCGGGTAAAATACCAATACATAGACTTCAGTAACATAATAATTACGTACACCTGTTTATAAATGAATATCCCTAAGAAAAACAGCATGTATAATAATCAGATGCTTTCTTCCCCATAAATTTGTTTCATAAGTTTCTCGTTTTCTTTTGTGCTTCTATCCAAATCATGTTTCTCGATATATAAGCCAAAAGATCTAAACCATAAAAATCTTTTGATTCTTGACATTTTTGAATCATCCAACCCATAATTGATATAACACTGGCCCAAGTCATACTCACAGGTATCATGTATCTTTTGATTATTCAACAACGTCTCCTCAACTCTCTCTAATATCAACCAGCCTTGGACCGTAGCAGAAGTTACAATGAACAAAACTATGGCTCCTAGAATTTTCATTTTGTCTTCCTTTAGTGCAGGATCATTCATATTCTTCAAGTTCTGATAATCTTCCCAACTGCCAGCGTTCCAGTACGCCTCACCGTAATTTCCATATGTAGCTGCTGCTCTTTTATATCGAGAATAGTTATTCGCGTCATGTGAGGGTTTATGAGTCCTCCAGCCACTTTTGTATTGGTCATAGAGAGTCTTTTTCCTATGATCTTTCAATAAGGTATATGCATCCATTATTATTTTGAATCGTTCCTGTTTCAATTCATCAGTAAGCTCATCACCTTTATGGTTTAGTAATTTCCGGTTGGCAGAAAGATCTGGGTGGTATATTTTTGCAAACTCATAGTACTTCTTCTTCAATAGTTTGAGGTTAAACTCTGAGGGCTTGATGTTGAATATCTCATACGGCGATGCATTAGAATTAGTAGGCCACTCCTTATGATGAACTCCTTCAGGGTCGTTAGGTTGCGGCTCTAACGTCGAAGCGAGTCTTTTAAATGAGCTCGTGGGTATTCCCAGGTTTTGATGTTCTAGTCTCTGCGTGAATGACTTGATGGGGTAGTGGGATGTGTTTGCATTGTGATAGCAATATAGAGAACGCGAGCTTAGACATCTTAAAACCATGGCAGGAGAAGAGTCGCCAACTGTGATCTAACTTATGAGTCTCACTTGTATGAAAATCCAGTAGCGCCACACTTAATAACCAACTGTACAGTATTCTGTTGTATGCTCAAAGAAGATTTCAACTCAGCCAGCGATAGATCGATAGTGTTTGTTGAGTTTCAGACCCCGTTCATTTCGGTATGTGTCTAGAGCTGCACTTTAAGGGAAATCTGGGTGTTTCTGAAATAGGACGGTAAGAACCGCAATCAAAGCGGATGATTACCTAATTTTTTTTTACTCCGGTCATTATATATGCGGTTTTGTACTCTTTGTACTCTTTGTGTTTGTACCCTTTGCTGGTTGAAAAGCTGAAAGATGCAAGCCAGAGCTTATCAAGGTGTTAGATAGTGGAGAGATTGGTAATGTCAATTGAGATTCTCAGCAGTTCACCAGCTTAAGTAGTCGGTCGTCCAGAGCAGGAGCAACAGCCATGACAAACATCCTTAACAACAACACCACTTTGAATATTGCTCATAACTTGAATGGGAAAAAGATTTACTCAACCGCTGTGACGAGTACGAGGAAGAAGCACAATAAGACTGGCTACACTGTCTATGATGAGGCTAATTTTTACATTGATTCTAAATACGAAATCCAAAGCTTGCTAGGTAAAGGTTCTTATGGAACTGTTTGTTCTGCCATAGATCTATCTAATAAGGAAAAACCTGTTGCGGTGGCTATCAAGAAGGTTTCAAACATCTTCACAAAACAGGTTCTATTGAAAAGGGCTGTGAGAGAAATGAAGTTGATGAGATTCTTTAAAGGTCATAAGAACGTAACATATACTCAGCTTATTAATGCCCCATATTTAGGTCCATTCCACTAACTGACTCCATATAGATTATAAACCTTTTCAACTTGGATATCGTATACTGTGTTCCTTATGACGGTTTGTACTGTTTTCAAGAATTGGCAGACTATGATCTTGCAAGAGTTATCCACTCTTCAGTACAGTTTTCTGAATTCCATATCAAAAATTTTCTCTATCAAATTCTTTGTGGTTTAAAATATATCCATTCTGCGGATGTTATTCACAGAGATTTGAAACCTGGTAATATATTAGTCACTATTCAAGGAACATTGAAGATTTGTGATTTTGGTTTAGCAAGGGGTGTATCTCCAAGATATTTGAAATCCAAACCGGTATCCATAACAAATTATGTGGCAACGAGATGGTACAGAGCACCAGAGTTGATCTTGAGCCAAAGACACTATAATAAAGCTGTTGATATGTGGGCTGTCGGCTGCATATTTGCCGAGTTTTACGGTAGACGACCACTTTTTATGGGTAATGATCAGCTTCATCAGGCCAATGAGATCATCAAGGTATTGGGGACACCATCCAAGGATATTATTATGAAATATGGTTCAAGCTTGGCTTGGGATTTACTTTATCCACCAAGCCCTCAATACAAGCAGCTTCCATGGAGAGAGGTTTTGCCATATGCATCTGAGTCTGCACACCATCTCTTAAGTAAATTGCTTTGCTGGGATGCTGTTACCAGATTCAACGTTGAACAGGCTATATCCCATCCTTTTTTGGCTTCTGTTCGGAATCCTGATGAAGAAGCTGTTTGCAGTGAACCATTTGATTTTAGTTTTGAAACCTCCTCTGTCACCTTGAATGACTACAAAATATTGATACATGATGAAATTGAAGCTTTCAAGTACGAACGGCTTGGTAACTACAAGAACTTGAATTGAATTGAACAACCGATATACAGATCTATCTTTTGTAGATGGAAACTAGTAGTTAATGTCTCTGTCCAAATTAGGAAATGTTTCGAACACTGGTTTCTGATTACAATCAACCCTCTATTCAAATCAGCCATCGCAAAGGTATAATGAGAAGTATCTGAAACAGACGGTGTATCTGCAGCCTACATCATGGGGGCAAACTTCTCATTGATTGCGCCAACAGCGCCTTCAATTGCAGTCAGTGCATATGTAGATGTGTTGGATCAGATCCAATATCTTGAACAGCTGGGCACATCAAGATTTCTCAAAACGGTGCATGCGCTTGACTCAGATGGTGCTATAGTAGTAAAGGTGTTCATGAAACAGAATGAGGAGATGGACCTCTCGCATTGGCAACAAATCCTTAATGAGCAACGCATCAAACTAATGAATATCCCGAGTGTGCTTCCCTATTCCAAAGTGATTGAGACCGATCGCGCGGGATATCTAATTAGACAGTATCTCAAGACAAACATATACGACAGAATCAGCACAAGACCATTCTTGGAAGATGTTGAGAAGAAATGGTTAGTTTTCCAGTTACTTAATGCTCTAAGTGACTGCCATGAACAAGATGTTGCACATGGTGACATTAAAACTGAAAATATATTGGTTACATCATGGAACTGGATTTTGCTCTCTGATTTTGCACCTTTCAAACCAGTATACTTACCAGAAGATAATCCTGGAAACTTTTCTTTTTATTTTGATACCTCACAAAGACGTTCATGTTATCTTGCTCCTGAAAGATTCGTTAGTGCCAACGAATATGATGACCAAATAAATGAAAACGCTAAAGTTGATCCAAAAATGGATATTTTCAGTTTGGGATGCGTTATTGCTGAAATACTTCTAGAAGGAAGTCCAACTTTCACGTTGTCAGAATTGTATAAATACAAGAAGGGTGAATTCGTGCCTGATCTAAGTGGCATTCAAGATGAGAGCATGAGATCGTTAGTTGAAAGTATGATCAATCTGGACCCAGGTCAAAGGTTAAGCGCGAAAGAATATTTGATCAAATATAGAGGTTCAGCATTTGACGAGAATTTTTATAGCTTCATTTATGAATATTTTAAAAGTTTTAATGAGGATATTGTCTCACTGAAACTATCAGAAAGAAGGAATGAATTTGATACGAGAATCAATAGATTATACAATGATTTCGACAAAATCTCTTATTTTTTGGGATTTGAATACACTCAATCAGCTCAAAAATCAGATAAAAGTGGATCTAATTTTATCCCGATGAGCTTATCATTACCAGGGATCCCTGAAAACTACACACTGAAAGCAACCTCTAAACTTCCGAATGGGACCAAAGATGCTACACTAATATTTTTGAGTTTTACATTTTCTTCCATAAGGAATGTTACTAGTGAAAATTCAAAAGTTCAAGCACTAGAGCTGATCTTGGGCTTGTCGGAATTTGTACATGATGAAGGTAAACTGGATAGATCGTTACCTTATGTTATCTCGCTTCTCAATGATACATCTGTGAACATTCAAAGCACTGCATTGAAAGTGATGACTCAGTTATTACTTCAAGTGGATGCTATTGGACCAGTAAATGTATCGTTATTTCCAGAGTTCATCATTCCAAGATTGACGAAGTTGTTGAACAATGCATCTTCGTATACCAAAATGACATTCGCTAGTTGCTTACCTTATCTTGCAATGACTTCGCTCAGATTCCATGAAATGTCAATTATTTTAAAAAAAAATGTTTTAGAGAACAGCGTTGATCCAGAAACTGAAAATGGAGTTTTGAATCCATCGGGTCTATTTGAAGGTTCAAAGCAGGGCTTGATAGAAGACTTTGAAACTTTCACTATTGCAATGTTAACAGATTCAGATTCTAATGTGAAAATCGCGCTGCTGCGAAATATCTTGTCATTATGCTCTTTCTTTGGCAAAGAAAAAACAAATGATCTGATATTAAGTCACTTAATTACATATCTGAATGATAAGAACCCTTTATTGCGCGTTGAATTTGTCGAATCTGTGGTTGGATTATCGATTTATGTCGGTGTAATGAGCTTGGAGCATTATATTTTACCACTGCTAGTACAAACTCTCACTGATCCAGAAGAGTTAGTGGTCATTAAAGTTTTGCACATGCTGCCAGATCTATGCAAGCTAGGTCTTATAAGGCCATTGTATATTTGGGACCTTTTATCAACTGTATCAAAATTATTATTACACCCAAATGAGTGGATAAGGCAATCAACTATCTCGCTAATTGCTATTGTTGCTGAACGTTTGCCGTTAGCAGACTTATATTGTATGCTTTACCCCATTATAAGACCTTATATTGAATACGAGGTTACTGATTTTAGCTGGCGTACTCTTTATTCAGTTGTGAAGAGGCCAATATCTAGACCAGTTTATAATTTGGCTTGCACCTGGTCCTTAAGAGCTGAGAAAACTTTATTTTGGCAGCCTGTTCAAGGTTCGCACACGGATGCTTTTGGAAATAAGGGCTTAGAATTTATGAGTAAACCGGTTCTGAAAATTTCGAGCGATGCTGATAACGCTAAGGGTATTCTATCTCCTTCGAATTCTATATTGTTGGGTAATGTCGAAATCCCATTATCTTCTGAAGATAGAAACTGGGCTGAGAGGCTTCTGTCTTCGGGCCTGAATGAACAAGAACTTTGGAAAATTGAGGATTTCAGAGAATACATCTATAGAGTTTCAAGATTAATGGCCAGGATTAATACCAAAGCTCATGAAAAAGGTATCGTTCATATTCAAGAGTTGGAAGTTTTACCTAAAAATGTGTTTTTTGACACAAAGTTTCGGTCAGAAATCTTCACGAACCGCAATGCTAGTAATGAAGATAACAGTACTACTAACCTATCACTTGATGATAGGTTGTATTCGAATTTGTTTATTGCAGACTCGTTCTCTGATAGCATTGCTCCTGTTGTGGATGATGATCGGACGCTTATAGCAACAGATACAAACATATCACAGTTAAATGACAATGATCCAAGCTCTTCTTTGATTCTAGGAAGACCAAAAGCAGCCCCTTCAACAACTACAAATGAAGAGAATGCCTATGGAGAACTAGAATCCTCTTTTCAGCATAAATCTCATACGGTAAAAGCGAAAGATAGCAAAGTAATCAATGCTAATGTTGTTTCATCTGTTATTACAAATAGCTACACCGGAAAAGATCCATATATTCTTAAATTTTTGCAGAGCGTTAAAATTGAACCAAGTTTGGAGCAGTTCAGAGACTTTGACCACCCAATTGATAAAAAGGAGTTAGTATTTTCCAAGAATTGGAATCCAAAAGGTGAATTAGTATCTCACCTTAAGGAGCATAAATCAAGCGTGAACTGTATTGCAGTATCACCTGATCATGCATACTTTGTTACTGGTGATAATGATGGTAGCCTAAAAATTTGGGATACCTCTAAAATTGAAAAGAATGTATCTTCTTCCTCAGACTTATCAATCGAACTTGATAACGCGATTACCAAAATTCAGTTTCTCCCTGATTACCACACATTTGGTGTTGCTACCAAAGATGGACAAATAAGAATTATAAAAACAAAATTTCAGAAACAGAAGAAAGGCTCAACCACATCTCGAAGCAGCTTATCGGGGATCACTATCATTAGAGAATACAAATTATCTGATCAGTATGCCATTGACTTATGTTTTGGATTCAAGGAATATAGACACCTCCTTTATATTGTCACCTCAGCGTCCCAAATTATTTGTTTTGATATAAGGGATATGAATATTGAATTCACATTGGAGAACAAGCCATCCGATGGAATAATCACAACATTCACCATCGATACTACAAATTGTTGGCTGTTGACTGGTTCACTAAAAGGTGTGTTGACTTTGTGGGATCTTAGATTTCGATTGAGATTAAGAACCTGGAAGTTCGAGAAGCAGTATCCAGTTACAAAAGTCGTGGCTTGTTCTAATGATTATCATTTGAACCGAAAGAAAGGACGTTTTGCAATAGTCACTGGAGGAACAGGCGATAGCGACATAACTATATGGGATGTCAGTACTGGCATCTGCCGTGAAATATTTTCCAGGTCTTCAACAGATGGAAATTTTGATAAATATAGCTTGATTGAAATTCCTGACAATCATAATTCCACGGAATCCAATGTTTCGGAAAGGCTTGCTGACGAATTTTCTCTATTGGATTTAAACAATGAGAACAAGAATTACTCCATGACTGCATTTTTTTCAATTGAGAAGCATATCGATCACAGAAGACATTTCTGTATTTTAGGTGCAACATACTCTTACGATATAATACTTTGGAATGTTTATCATCCAGAGCATTCCAAAATCGTTCTAAATAATGCTAATGATTTAAATTACACCACACCGCAATCCAGAGCAACCTTCTCCTCTTCACAAATCAATCCGAATATGCGGATTATCACGGAAAAGTATTCTACAGAATCAGATACTAATGAGCCCAACAATTATGTGCGTGGCGGGCCTAAAAAGAAAAGAAAATCAAAAGGTAACATGATATCGCAGGAGCAGGATGAGATGATCAAGAGGCATCATGATACTATAACTGATATCGCTCTAGTATTGAGCCCTTATGAAATGATCATTTCTGTCGATCGAAGCGGTGCTATCAATATTTACAAGTAGAAGCAAAGTTACTATGTCAGGTGACAACTGATTACTAATAATAATTATATGCTACCTTTACCAAAAATTTCTTTTTTAGGTAATTGCTTTGTAATTTTGACAAAATTTGTAATAACACTTCAACAACAACAACAACAACCCCTTCATAGTTTGTAAAAGTTTGTGACTATAAACGCAATTTCAACAACTGAGAAAGTAAGTATCACTCGATTGTCGAAAAGGTGAATTTCTGTCCATTTCTGTTGTGGGCTGATTATGTCAGATTCTTATTGTTTTGAATGATTTGAACTTTGGAATTATATAAGCGCACTTGTTTATCATAGATTAGGTAATGGATCATCAGAACAAAGCTGTCCAAAGATGGTGGGGCTAACGAGGTGGTGTTCCTGATGGGTCTCGTTACTGACTTTGTCTTAGGTGCCAAGTGGAAACCTTTGCACGCGTTTGGTTTACAACTTTGTTCATGCTTTTACTTACACCCCCCTCCCCCCTATGAAGATTGCTTTGATTCTCAGACAACAATCACAGCTACAATACTGTCCAGCAGCAGAAATGTCGATGTCAGTCATGGAGCAGAATAGATGCTAACAAGTTATCTAGAATATTCGAAATGAGTACAACCGCTAGTTTCTGGGGAGAAGAGAAAAAAAGATGTAAGTATTTCCCACTAGAGTTCACACATTCAAACTGAAACTAACTCTTGCAAACAAGCCATCGAAGAACAGATCGACCCAAGTTTCAGCAGACAACAACTGCAACAAAATGAGATTCAGCATCTGAACCAACTTGCTGCTGCTCAGCAGCAACAGCAGAGTCAACAACAAGCGCAACAAAGTTTGGCTGAGGAAAACTTTGATGTCGCGGCGGCAGCGGTTGCTGTCTCAGATTCAAATGTAGCTGGCACAAACAATAAAGCTGACCCGTCGTCTTCTTCACAACAGTCTCAAGATCCCCCACTGAGCCGTAACGGCAGACCTTTAACCAACACTAAGAGAGCTGCTCAAAACAGAAGTGCTCAAAGGGCTTTCAGACTACGTAAGGAGCAGTACATCAAGCAAATGGAGGAAAAGGTTGCTGAGGTTGATGCTTTGAAACAAACTATCGAGACCCTAAAGCATGAAAACATGCAGTTAAGAGACTACAGTCTTGCATTGCAAGCCAAGCTTATTGAGCAACCAGATATCCCACCACCACCAGTTGTTTTCAGAGCCTCCAAGAAAGATTAAAGGATCCCCTGATTTTACTCTGCAACACTTTTTTTTCTGTACATTACGAGTTCTTGGAGACCTCGAACCAGTGTATTATTATTACCTTTATTCTACCAGTTGAATATATTTTTTTGTCATTGAACCGGAATCGATCCCGAAGAATCATCCAAGCCGTAATCTCATGTATATGTAAATGCCGGGTCTCTGAAAATACCAGGCTGAAGTCAATAACGACAGTGTAAGATATCTTGGAGCTCATAGCTCGAAGTCTGTCATGTCTTTATGCGGAGATCAGACCTTGAAGTAATGGTTAAGTTACCAAGCAGCATAGTTTGATAAGGGACACAGTTGATATTGTTGAGCTTCCAAATAATAAATCTATTATACACTATGTTGTTGTAACTATGTACGCACGACTTCTGCTGAAAGATGAAAGTGCCATTCAATACAATAAAATAGAAAGACAACAAGTCATCGTACTCATACATATGCTTGTCCGAGTTACTCTCACTAAATCTACAGCGTTTCAAGACGTCTTTCAAGGAATTCAAACTCGGGTAACGCGCGCTTAGTAATCTCATGCTCCCAAAGATCACTTGCTTGCTATAATCGAAGGGCTTGAAATTCAGTAACTAGAACTGTAGCTAGCGTACTTCTTCATATCAAACGTTGCAAATCTTCTCAAAACGTTCATTTGGAGGCCAATAGGTGTTTTTGCAAATATGTTTCTAGTTAATTTTGCCCTAAAATATGTCTCTCAAAGAGTCGGTAATGATAGTATCGTTTCCCCGAGTTATATGATAAATCTAACATCATCAACAGGTTTTCAGAGAGAACAAATTGAACAGATTTGGAACAGAAGATCCATATTACGATGAAGTGAGTGAGTCGCTAAGGAGCACTTGTATTGGAAAAAGACTAACGTTTTCTAGATTGAAGTGGAACAAAGGTCCTACCTAACAGGACAAACTAAACTGAAAAAAGTGAGAAAACCCAAGCCAATCCCACTGGGTATTTCGTCCAATGATGAAGAGGTGCTAAAAAGAGTAATGAGAAGGGCATACCATCTTGATATGCTCTTCAACGTCTTTGGATACAGAGTCGGATGGAGTGGAGTGGTGGGGGTTGTACCAGTGTATGTCATGTTTTGAATTGTATAATAGATACGAGTACTAATAGCATTGCAAAAACAGGGTGGGTGATGTGCTCTCTATTGTGTTCTCCGTTCTTTTGTTTTGGGAGGCAAGGAAAGTTGATGGAGGTCTTCCTTGGAAAGTACAGCTTCAGTTTCTCTTGAACATAGCTATAGATTTCATTGTGGGGCTCGTACCAGTGGTTGGTGATCTCATTGAGGTGATGTATAAGGCTAATTCCAGAAACGCCCTGATCCTTGAGAATCATCTCAAAGTGAAAGGCGAAGAAAATCTGGAACTCAAAAGTCTTGAGAGGCTCAAAGGCGAGCAACAGACTCTAACAAGCTCTAATCAAGCGCCCTTGAAACACAAACCGGATCCTCAAAGAAGCGCCGAATTACGAAACCGGTTGAATGTTGATCGCAATCAAGCAGCTCCTGTCAGTGATGTTCTCAAGCCAAGAACTTTCTCCTCTTAGCTTATTCATTGCTAATACTTTTAATATGACAGTTTCACTTGTGGTAACTTTAATATAAACAGTACAGGTTAAAGTCGCTACTGTGCTCGAAAATAAAATTGTAGTGTCCTTAACGAATATTTGTCAATTTTGAACGAGAGCGAAGGAAAATAGAAAAGGCGGGCCCACATAGAGCTCTCTCTTGCTTCGCGGTCTAAGGTGAAAGAAAGCCCCGGAGCTGTTTTCCACAATATATTGTATAAACGAAGCTACTGCAGGATGGATGCTGCGGGGACTTTAGAACAGTACACACAAGATGTGTCTAATCTGCCTGCGGAACTGCAGCACTTGCTTTCTGAACTGGGATCCGGAGATGCTAATTTATATGAGCTCCGTCGGAAAATATCACAGAAAGACTCCACCATACACAAGTTCATCAAGCAGCACGGCTCTCTAACGAAGAATCCGAAGGAGAATCAACTGTATCCTAAGATCAGAGAAGATTTCAGGAAAGCTGAAATGCTGCAGAAGGAGAAATGCATTATAGCTAACACTGCACTATATTTAACCTCAAAACATTTTGTGAAGCTAGAATCCGATATTGAGAAACTCAGAAGTGAAGGTCTTCTAGCGGTTGATGACTTGGACTTAGATCTCGAGGATGACTTGTTTTCTAGTAGGGGAAGCTCTAGAGCTGCTACTATCGGATTAGCAAGTTTGGCGAATGGGCCTTTGACCCAGCCGCATTCGACAAACAGTGATAACGAAAGTGGTCATGTGAATGGATCAACGAATGGATCAACAGCTATGAAAAAATACTCTAGAAAGTCAGGAGTCACTAGGTCATCCACCCCACAGCTTTCAGCAAATGGGAGTTCGCGGCCTCCAAAACGACACAAGGCTGACGATACAAAGATTAGCGAGCCTACTGATTCTCAGAGTTCTACAGTCGGTAATGGTACTGGTTCGCTAAACCTGAAGGTGCAGCAGAGGCCTCCAAAAAATGACAAAGGTGACGAGGAGAACGAACTGTATTGTTTTTGTCAGAGAGTGTCATTTGGCGAGATGGTTGGATGTGATAACGATGATTGCAAATACGAATGGTTCCATTACGAATGTGTCGGGTTAACAGAACCTCCACAGGGAAAGTGGTACTGTCCTGATTGTTCTGAGCGTATGAAACTGAAGGAGAACAAGAAAAAACGAAAGATATGAACCCACCGCAAACAACTTGGTGCTTATTTATTCAATCCTAGTTCGTTACGACTGCATGAGATATGTAAAGGGGTACGTGTCTATTTATTTTTAGTTGTTCATTATACTGTACATTTCTTTGGTTTATACATACCGCTCAGCTCAGTAGCCATAGCAGAGCTCCCTGAAACACGAATGAGTATATGAGGAGGAAATAGTTCGAGTTTTTCAGTGATTTGGAGTTTAAATTCTGGGCTGAATTGTTGATGCCGCCATAGAGATTGAATCTCAGTGCTCTTAAAGTAAAATATCCAAATGCCACAATCAAGTAAATATAGGAAACCCAGTTGAGCACTGTGATACTGGATATCGTTTTTAAAAACAATATGATTATGATTGGGACAAATTTGTAGCCAATATAGGACACCAGATCCCAGATCTTAGACGAGACACTCAAGAAATAAAGACCCATTTTCAGAATCGTTATATCCAATAACAAATATGCCAACGTAGAGCTTGATTCGAACCCAAAAACTTCAGGATGGAATTCCCCTTTTAACCCAGCAAGTAAAGCAAGGGTTAGAATATAAGTGACGATCCCCATCAATGGGATGTATAGATCTGGTGCATTGAGATCCTCTAATGGATAAGCATATACTTCTGTAGATCCGTCTGCGCCTGCAGACCCGTCGTTTGCTCTGTAACTTCTATTCCAGTTCTTATTTCTGAATGGGAAGAGGATTAAAAAAAGCTTTGACAAGACGTAGGAGTTCGAGACTTTGAAATAATATCTAATATCACCAGTTGGTACATATTTTTGGAAATTTTGCTCCACGAAATGAGATCCTGCTAGCATCGCGTTTTGGCCAACCTGAAGACCGATTTGTGTCTTTGGATCGCTGAAGAATTGTTGGTAAGGTGCCCCAGCATTTGCCAAAAAGGCGCCGTTTTGCTGAAATGCCCCTTGAGCTTGACCACTCTGTTGGGGTATGAATCCCTGGTACCCACCATGTATCTGCTGTTGGGCTTGTGCTTGTTGTTGTTGCTGCTGTTGTGCTTGGTTAATGAAAGTGGGGCGCGTAGGCTGTGGTTGGTGTAGCCTGTTACTCTGTGTCGACTCATTATCTCCAGCAGAGCCTGCATATGGA
The DNA here is from genome assembly GCA_030579675.1 of Liangdongia quercuum. Lineage (NCBI taxonomy): Eukaryota > Fungi > Ascomycota > Saccharomycetes > Phaffomycetales > Wickerhamomycetaceae > Liangdongia > Liangdongia quercuum. Next base: position 262,711 of record JAKTRK010000006.1, on the reverse strand, counting down.
TTGTATGACATTCTCAATTACACACAGTACTCAACCCCTTGCAATGTTTTGCGTCGTCGATTCAAATCAAGTGCTTCACTTCTCTTAAGAATCCAAAGCTATGAAATTTCGGTTTAAAAAAACTGCTTCTACCGTTCGGATTTGGACGCCTTATAAATTCAAATTACCCGGCTGGCATCGCCTGAGCTGGGCACTCTGCTATAATGAGACATCAAATTTGGTATTCATCACGCCTGAGTATGATGGGAGAGAGGAAGAGGCTCAATACACTCAAGAGGTACGAGAAAAACAGAGAAAGAGGTATAAGAAGAGGAATCCTAGGATGAGTACACAGGCATATTCTTCGGATGAGGAAGACGGGACACCCGCATCTGTGGCTAGTAAATCCTCTGTATATTTAGGATTTGTGGATGCAGACTTTGAAGCAGCTGGAGAAGCTCCAACGATTGAAGACACGTTCTTTGGCGGCCAGCCTGTAAGTGATTGATGCATAATTATACAAAGAAATCTCTGCTAGAATGCAGATGCTAATCCTTTATTTAGATATGGCTGGCTGAAGACTCTAAACCTGGAGATGATCTTCTCGTTTGTAAGAATTGTCTTGGCCCTTTAGCACTTATATTACAAGCATTTTCACCTCTAGAAGGCACATTTTATGATCGAGTCATATATATTTTTGGCTGCAAGAAGCAAGCATGCTCAAGACAAAATGGATCCATAAGGGCGATTAGAGGTGCTTTAAAAGATCCTGTAAAGATTGCAGAGGCTGAGAAACAACAGGGAGCAGCACTAACGAACGAGTTGGATTCAAAGCTTCAAATAGATGATACTAAAGACCTGCTTTTTGAAACAGAAACATCAGTTGTAAACCCTTTTGAGTCGTCAAATCCCTTCTCGTCGAATGATAATCCATTTGGGAAAGCTTCTGGTTCAAACCCTTTTGAGAAAACGAATATCAAACCTAGCTACGCAGAAGTCGGGGCAAAGGCTATACCAAATACAGACTCTAAGAAATCGTCAAATACAAGCTCTATCGGAGATACATATCCTGCTTATCCAGGCTTCTTTGTGTATGTTGAACGAGAAACGTTTAATAAGAAAATGGAACCTAAGCTGCCAGATAACATCAAGTTGGATTCATCAAACTTCGACACAGAGGCAGAGATTACATCCTCTTCGAACTCACATGTCAATAAAGCAGTAACATCAGAAACTGAGGGCACTGCAAACAATTTATTAGATCCAGCATTCCAGCATTTTAATGATGTTGTATTGTATAATCCATATCAAGTATTGCGTTATGATTTGGGTGGTGAGCCTTTATTGCTCTCCTCTAGAGATGAGACGTACTCCAAAATAACAAAGCGTCTTGTCCCAAATCCAGGTTTCAACCCCTCAAGTTCAAGGCATTTCGAGCTCCAGGTGATGCCTAAAATTATTATTGATTTCGAAAACGAGTCTGAGGATCTTTCTACTGGAAGCATAGAATGGGGTACAATTGTAGTGTACACCGATGTACAGGACATTATCCCAAAGCTTGATGAAAATCATGTTGGCTACGTAGAAGAATGGGTTGGTGTTCAATGGGAAGAAAGTCTTCCAACAAAGAAGTAGCTGAGGTATATGTACCTACAGACTGGTACTAGGATATTTAAATTCGTGATTACTCACAATTCTATGTACAATATTAATCCCAGTCATATGTATTTGCAAATCAGAGATATCTGGGGATTTCTTTTTCTTCATAAACTTGAATTAAGTCACCTTCTTGAAAATCATCCCAACCATTGAATGTTACTCCACATTCAGTTCCTTTCAAAACTTCTGACACATCATCTTTGACTCTCTTCAAAGTCTCCAATTTACCTCTATAAAGCTCTTCATCATTTCTTAAAACTCTGATATTGGAGCTTCTTCTTAATTTCCCTGATTTAACCTTACAGCCAGCTATCTTGGAATTTTTTCCTTTTTTACCCTTGATCTCAAATATTTGTCTGATATCTACTTCTGCTAATACGGACAGTTCAACTATTGGTTTCAACTTTGAGGTGATCTCCTTGGTTACATCCTCAATCAGGTGGTAGATAACATTGTGTTTGAGAATCTTTATTCCCCGATTTTCAGCGTTGAGTTCAATATCCTTTGGGATTTTCATGTTGAAACACAAGATTGTAGATTTCGATATCTCTGCTCTTTCCAAATCAGTTTCCGTTGGTGCTCCCACTCCTGAGTAGAGAATAGAGCACTTAACTTCATCATTTCCAATATTTTTGATGCTTTCAACAATCGCTTCTGAAGATCCACTAACATCAGCTTTGACAATATATTTGACCTCAATTATTTCGTCAGACTTGTCTGTTTCGAATTCTTCCAACGCAGATTCATCCAATCCATACTTCTTTAACTCATGAAGTTTCTCTTGTCTTTCGAGATCTTTCTTTTCTTCAACTCGAGCTTTATTAATGACGTCAATATTTTGGGCATGCTGTTGGGTTTCTTCCCTGCGAAGCCTAGTTTGAACAACCTCTTTAGCATGCGATTCATTCTTTGCTTGTAGAACTTCATCACCGGCAAATGGAACATCTTTCCAGCCCCAAATCTCAACAGGCGTAGATGGTGGAGCACTCTTAACAGCTTTTCCAAATTCATTTTTCATGCTTTTAACCTTAGCGTATGTCGTGCCGGAAACTAATACATCACCGATTGCTAAAGTACCACGACGAACTAAGACAGTAGCTAATGCACCCATACCTTTTTTAGATTCGGATTCAATAACCCAACCTTCGACGGCACCTTTCTGTTGTGCTTTCAAATCTAAAATCTCACTCAATGTTACTATGGTCTCTTCGAGCTTTTCCATGTTTAGGCCTGTTAAGCCAGAAACCTCTACGCAAGGAACATCACCGCCAAACTTTTCAGGATATATCTCATACCGCGATAAGTCTCTGAGAACCTTGTCGGTGTTGACGTTTTCTTTGTCACACTTATTAACAGCAACGATCACTTGTACATTTGTCTTCTTGATATGTTTGATAGCTTCTATAGTCTGGGGCATAACTGAATCATCAGCAGCAACGACCAACACAACAATATCTGTGACGGTAGCACCTCTTTCTCTCATCTTCAAAAATGCAGCATGCCCCGGTGTATCCAAGAAAGTAATCTGTTTCTTGGTAGTTGGGGTTATGACACTGAATGCACCAATATGTTGTGTTATGCCACCATGTTCCTGGCTTACTATGGAACTTTTCCGTAAGTAATCCAAAATTGTCGTCTTGCCATGGTCGACATGGCCCATAATCGTGACAATCGGAGGCCTAACCTTGACAGATTTCGCATCACCATCATCTTTTGCAGGAAAAATATCTTCTCCAGTATCCTGGCCTCCAAAATTGACCTCAAATCCAAACTCATCTGCAATCAAACCTGCAGTTTCCTGGTCCAAAATATAATTATGATTCATATTCTCAAACCCCATCTCTTCCAATCTTTTGAGAAGCACTTCGTATCTCACATTTACCAAAGTAGCCAGATTTGCAACCGATGCATATGTTGGTATATTGATTTTAGTTCTTACTTTTGCTTTAGGCTTCTTGGCTTTCTTTCTCAGCTTGGCTGATCGTGCTGGCGTTGATGAGATGCCCCGATATAACGGAAAAGCGAAAGTCTGGAACCTCAAAGGTTTCTCAACACTGATTATCTGACGTGAACATCTCATAGACATCTGGCGGGGAAGAACTCGCTGCATCTTCAACAGCTATATAAGGTTTCTCGATGAGATTCATCATCATGTCAAATGCTAGAGGAATTTTTAAACAGCATGTAATGTTGCGCGAATCATATCGATATTAATCTGGGTTACAATAGCTACAACAATAGTGAAATTAACAGGATTTATGGTAAAGCTATGAACAGAGATGATTAATCATCTCTTGAATGCAATGTTGTCATTGAGCTGATGGATCAACTCATCAATATCTTCAAAGTTGGAATCTTTGATGGCAAACGATCTGTGTTTCCCACTTTCAATATGTGTATCGAAATCTTCGAAATGAACCCTGCAGTTCTCACAGTATCCCGATATTTTCTGCTTCGAAGAGGTCCTACTTTGGCTGTTAATCTTATGCTGCTTGGCTATCAACTTCTTTGCCAAAGATGTAACTTGTTTGGAAGCAACCGAAGAACCGACAGGTGCTAATCCGTTTTTTGTCTGTAATTCTGTGGACTGCTGAGAGACATTAGTGGAGCCATTGAATCCAGAGGCCTGGATCTCATACCCGTCCCTTTTGGTAGCATCCATAAATGCGTTGGCTAACAATGAAGGCTGTCTAGAGAGTGTTTCAGGCGGTGGTGGCATGTCAGGAATGTTTGAGTCCTTTTCGTAAGATGTCATATCGCTTTCTTCATCATTCTCAGAGTCGCTCTCGGTGCTGTCTGGAATTACGCTGGCCAGACTGAAATTTTTATTAATTGTTGAGCATTCATATAGCATGCGGAGCCTAATCCTGTGCTTCCTGTTCTGTTGATCTCGAAGCTTCCGCCTTTCAATTTTTTTCGGCAGATTAGTATCATGGGGATCAGCTTGAAATAACGATCTCCCATACGTTGAAGAGAAGAGATGAGGCCAAGGCTTTTTGTCCTGCTTTTGGTCCTTAGTTTTCCATTCTCTAACTGCAACAGCGCGATTGATTTGGCGTGAGTCGTAAACGAAGAAATATGGATATTTGAAATAATAAAAGTCATCCCTTTTGGCATTTGGATCGCGATCACTAGGACCATGCAGTTTCTCATTGTTGAGCAAAGAAGATAAATGTTTGGGTGAATGGGAAGGTGCTGATATTTCACCGAGGTAATTGAGAAATCTGAAGACCTTATCGTACTTCCAGAACTTTAATGTGTTTGCATACTGCAATATATTTTTGGGTAATTCTGATTCATCTCTTTTGGAGACAACGATTGTGACATTGTTATCGAAGAACAGCTGAACTTTGGCACCAACTTGAGTGAAAAGCTTCATAGCTTTCTTCTTCATGGTAATGTATTCGACATTGTTGATCGGACTGTCATTACTATCAAAATAGATAACTGACTCTAGCATGATTTTTCGCCAACTTCGCTGCCAATCAGTGATATCCCTCGGGTAATGTGTTGCATTGACTGTAGACTCATGGCGTCTGACATACTCTGAGCCACTAGTTTTCTGTCTCTTTACGCTTGGAGAATTAGTGCTGATGTCTCGCAAAGGCTGTCTAGCGCTCTCCATCTTTTATGAAATGATTCTGAAATATGCTGTGTTAACCTTTTGATCCCACTCTGTGGCGATATGTATTGATGCTTAAAAAATGGAATAAAAGAGTATTGCCAATTCGATGTGTTTCTCTCTCTGTCTCTGCCCGCTGCAGCTGGAGCGCCTTCCTCTGGCTTCCTCGTGATTCTTTGCTTCTGGCTTTTAATGAAGTCCTCAGCTATTTATGATTTTTTGGGCCTTCAGAAGTCGCTGCTGTCTGAAAAGTAAACATATGCGCGACAGCCGGGTGATCTTTATACAAAAAAGAATAAGTATCGAAGACGGGTAATTGTATTGACCTTTAGAACATGAAAGATATCGATTGTATTGAATACGATACGATAGGCATACTCTTCCTACTACAGACGCTGAGTTTATGCCCCGCTGAGATAATTATTTTTGTTACTCATTCTATTATGCACAAAGTTTAATCCCAGTAGAAACCATTTGCTATGAAGCGGATCATGTACTCGTCAATGTGGCCAGTGCCTTCATAAATATCTTCATCCTCATCCGTCTTTGTGACATCTTCTCCATTAGCCCCTGGCGTCTTATCTTCGTTGAAATCCTCGTCATCAAGAGCAACCTCTTTCATTGCAGCCTGTGCAGCCTGTCTGTCTTGTACTTCCTCAGCCTGTGCCAATACATTACCTAGCTTGGATGCATCTTCACCAAAAAGCGGTTTGCTATCATCTAGGGCATCATTATTGACATTCTCGCCTCCAAGAAGATCTCTAACAGATAGCTTACTGAAATAATCCGTAGTGAACTCACCCTCCTGAATGATGACGTTATCCAAATGTCTCTTCTGATTAGCCTTCTTCAAAATATTAGACTCGATCGTGTACTCGCTCACAAATCGATAAATATGGACATCACGGGTCTGTCCAATACGATGACAACGATCTTGACACTGTTTATCCATTGCTGGATTCCAATCCGAGTCATAGAATATAACCGTATCTGCACCAGTCAAATTAATACCAAGCCCACCTGATCTAGTGGATAAGATAAACACAGTGATTCTTGGATCACTGTTGAATCTTTCAGTTAGCACCTGACGATCCTCGATCTTGGTGGCACCATCCAATCTCATATATCTTATGCCTAATATGTTCAAAAATTGCTCCAAAATATCTAAAACTTTTGTCATTTGAGTAAAAATCAACGCACGATGCCCACCATCTTTCAGCTGCTGCAACAACTTGGCTAGCTTTTGAAGTTTACCACAATCATACAACAACAGCGACTTATCTGGAAACTGGATGGAGAGCTTAGTCTGGATATCATGAAATGGGTTTTCAACGGTACAACCATCAGACAGGAACTTCTGACTTATCTTATTTGACAAGGTCAACTTTGGTAGATCCATTGTTACCACTGCAGGTGTTACGAATCCAAATTTATCAATTTCTTCCTTGGTTGATAAGATTCGGGTTTGTAATGGCTTTATAAGCTCTCCATAGTCATCAATCTTCAGCTTAGTTGGCCCTATAACGTTCAATTGCTTAACAACATTACAACCGTAAACTGGGATTCTGTCGCATCTTAAGCTATTCAGATAAAGCGTGTGTTTTAGCTTCTCCAGAGAATCTTTATGTGATTGGTATGACGAGTACTTATAAAATTCTGAAATGCTGGAATAATTTGGAACGACAGGGCTTGTCAAATACTCGTTCAATGATTCAACCTTTTTATTCAGCTCTTTGTTGGATTTTAATCTACTTATTGTTCGAGATTGATAGCTCGTGTTCTCCTCTTCGTGTCCTGTAAAAATGAAATTCAACTCTGTCAAGTTAGCCTGAACGTCTTTCTCGTTCTGTTTTAACAACTTCAATACTAAATCATTAGTAGATACATAGCTCGCTGGAACCGAATTCTCAATCGCAAAAGATGTGGTGATGGGTCTCTCTTCAAAAAGATCAGGATGGTTGCACACTTTTCTTAGCTGCATCAAGCAGTTTATGATCGAAATGTAGTTCGCATTCTTCAATAGATTTTGGGTATCGCTTCTAGCCAAATACTCATGGTAAAGCTTATACTGTCTTTTGGATAATCTGCAGTACACAATGTGTTCATATTTACCAGGCATTTGAGATTCAACATCAGCTTTCAATCTTCTCAATAAATAAGGTCTGAGAACTTGATGTAACTTTGAAACTGTTTTTCTCGTTTCATCATCAACTTGAGCATCATCACCGTTTTCGATTATTTTATCAACTGGTTTCCCGAACCACTGCTGAAAATCTTCGAGGTTTGCAAATCCCGATGGCATCGATTGATTCATTTTCGAGGAAGGCATCAAAAAATATAATAGGGACCATAACTCCATAATGTTGTTCTGTAATGGAGTTCCAGTCAATAACAATCTATTCTCTGTATTGAAATTAAGTAATGCATTCCAACGATTCGATTTGAAGTTTTTAATGTTATGCGCTTCATCTAAAATCATGTACTTCCAACGTTTCCTCTTGAATATCTGTTGGTCTTGACAAACGAGTTGATAAGACGTGATGCAAACATGGAAAGTGTCTGGCTTATTCCAACCTTTTCTTTTTTCCTTTCTTTGCTGTGGACTACCATAGTATACTAAAACTTTGAATCCTGGTGCAAATCTTTTAAATTCCATTTCCCAGTTTAGCAAAACAGAAGTCGGTACAACAATCAAATGTGGACCCCAGTTACCTTTCGAAACTGCAAGATATGAGATCAAACTGATAGTTTGTATTGTTTTACCCAAACCCATTTCGTCCGCTAATATACCGTTCGTATGGTTATTGTAAAGGCTTGCAAGCCAATTTAGTCCTTGTTTCTGATATGTTCTGAGTTGGCCTCTAAGCATCTGAGTTGGTGTAGGCACGTCAACAACACCTTCACTTGGCTCATGAGATGCACTTCTAGATTTTCTATCATTTACGGCATCTGATTTGATTACTTTTTGTTCGCTATCAGGTGTAGAGCTTGGTGTTGAAATTTCCTTTAGCTCGCCATCTTTACCCTTTATAGACTCGTCTTCTTCGCTCTCAGAGTAAGATCTCACTGATTTATCATCATCAGTATCTTCGTGGTTGTTACCAAATAATGATGCCAAACCACTAACATGTCCATTTCCTGTTCGTTCTGTATCTGACTCAGCTTCACTGGAATAATCTGACTCGCTGCTCGAATCTGACTCCATAGAAGTATCGCTATCAAGTATTGAATCGTGCTTCTTATCATCTGCCTCGAGTGCCTCTTTTTCCAATTTTGTTAATTCTATCTTTACTTGCTCCCCGCTCTGATCCTTGAAGAATTCATCTTTACTTTCACTTTCCTCTTCTTCGTCGTTCTCGCTGCTGTTCTCTTCTTCACTCTGTTCAATATTCTTGAGATTTGCGTATTTGATTTTTAACTGATCAACAGTCAAATTAGCATCATCAATGCCATTGAAGGAATCTGTATTGAGTCCATTGCTACTCGGTAGTTCGGTTTCGTTTTCACCGTCACTATAAGCTTCATCTTCATCATCATCTTCATCACTCTGCTTCGTCATTTGCGCTTCTAAGAGCTGTGTTGAATGCTCCAACATTTGAGTGAGATGCTCCTTACCTTTTATTCTCTTCAATTCCTCAGTTTCTTGGTTCTTCAAAATACGGTAAGCTTTTTCAGCTAAAGTCCATCTCTTTTTAACAACTTGCACAGCATTCCTTGCCAAAGTTTTCAGTCTTCGTTCTTCCTCTTTTCTAGCCCTTTCAGCAGCACCAGCTTCTCTTTTGAAATGAGACTCGACCATATTGGCAATCTTTCTAGACCTCTGAATTCTCTGTTTCCGACTATCAGACATGATTCTGGATAAATGTAAGCCCTGAGCAACAAGATGGTCATGGTGGGTATGAACATTTTTCAACGGATCACGGAATGGCAATGATGGTGCAACTTTTTGTATATTGAAATCATCAGTTATGGTTAGAGTTTTGTTCTCAACAGCTTTCCGTAGCTTCGAGACAACGTTTCTTTGCTCCTCAATATATTCATTAAACTGGCTGAGGGTCATATCTTCGTCCAATAACTTGAACGAGTTCAGGTATTCTTTAATCGACTTGAATTCAGGGTTGACGACGTTGTCAGGATTCGCAATTGTCGGTTTAGGAGCTGAAAGTTTGACTTTTACCCTTGGAATACGGCCTCTGAATATGAATGGCAGAGGCGAGTCTTCTGAATCACTGGTATTTACGCTGGAGTCATCTCTCTCGGGACTTCCATCAGAATCCTCCTGTTCAGGAACTCTTGTCTTTCTCGGTCTTCCTCTCTTCTTTGTGTTTTCTTGAATGTTTCGTACTTTGGTCTTATTTCCTGGTTTTGGTGATTCCTGAGGAAGGGCAGGGATAGGTTTGGATGGTTTGGGTTGGCTGGTTGGTAACGCCCGCTTTTTCGGAGATTCCTTTCTTGTGGTGAAGTTGTCCATGTAGAATTTGCTTGGATCGAAAATTCTCTCCCTGAACTCCTCTGCCAACTCCTCAATCCTCGCTTGCTCAGCGTTCGGCCGCTGAAATCTCGAACTATGTCTTGAACGTTTTGATTTCGGTTTTTCGTTCTCTTTTTGTTGATTCCATAGATCATACTCCGTTTCCATAAGCTCGTTGTAGAATTTTGTAGGTGGTTTAGAGGGGTCCCAGGTGACTAAAGATGTGTACTCTTTCAAATGGAACAGTTCTTGTGTTAACAGCGAGTGCTTCGATGCTAGTTGGGCGAGCTCTTCGTCCCTAGAAAGAGCTCTTTTTCTGAAAGCATGCAGTGCAGCGGATTTTTCAACCCGCTCTTCTGAATCATCATCAACGTTCAGCAGTACTGTCGGCTGTGATCCGTTCTCTTTTGCACGATTCTGGGGCGGTTGATGGGTTGTTTTCTTGCTCTTCAGCGAGTAGTTTACTGGCGTATGGACCCTAGAACTTTTTCTTCTTTTGTTCTCTCCTGCACCGTGGCCGTTCGTCCCTTTGTGCCATTCATCAGTGTCTTCCGCCCTATCTTCACTATGCCTCCGTACTCTCAAGCCGTTCTGACCCGTCGAAGGCATGTTTGTTTGTTTTCTTTTCTGGATATATCCAGGGTTGGGCTGTAGCAGGTACCTCTGACTTTCTGAGCTCCACGTGAACGCTGGAGTAGTAGATTATATTCTGATAGCGCTGTCTACAATCTCGCTAGTCGTCATGAATTCGGATATGCGCCCTCCGTATGGTTCTATCTGGCAAAGTCACCAGCAGCAGCTTCGATCTTTTCACAGCTAATTTCCAGCAGCGTACCTCCACTAGGAAAAAAAAAAAACACTTTTAGAAAAGTGCTGCAACTCTCAAAATTTTCGCCTTCAAAGAACTTTGATTATAAAAGAAGAAGAAGACGAAGAAGACGAAGAAGAATTGGGGGGGGGAGGCGAAAAAAAAGTGAAATTATATAAGCTGAAAAGGTCTTGATTGTAGCCGGTGAGTGTAACGAGGTCTGAATCAGCGATTGCTTCTGGTTAGTACATGCAATTATGTGGACCAAGTACGTTCTCAAGAATCTCTCAATTTGGCACTGAGATGTAGCACACTCTTTGTGTTTCGACTTTATATGTCGTGGTGTATGTGTGTTTTTTTTTTTGGCCTGTAGGCGATTTCATGTATCTTGGGAAAATGCTGCAATTCGAACAGGTTATGAGAAAGAAAGAGTGCCAATTTGCACCATCTTTCCGCCGGGCAGGTCGTCTGCGCCCCTACAAGAGTACTTGTATTTTTCAACGAGGGATTTATGGCGGGCTGCTGTTTATCTGAGACTGTATTGGGCCTCCAGTTCCTTTCCTCATCGCTGATTTCTACTCAACTGTGCAGAGAGGATATGGCGACACTCTCAAAGAATGCGCGTTGGGTTCATCTCTACAAGACAGGATTATGTAGCTGTGCATCCGATATAGACTTCTACGCAAAGGGTTCCCGTAGCTTACCGTGAGAGAGCTCATTTGTTTGCAGATTCATCGTTCTATAACACTCCCTACGCATTCTTTCCCACTCCTCTCCTTCAGTCAGAACACTTCCTGTTATGAAGCGATGGGTGGAATACCTTTTTTTAAACCTTGGAGTAGTTTTATATTTTTAGTTCTATATCTGTCTGTCTGTCTGTCTGTTTTTTTTTATTTTTTTTTTTTTTTTTTGAGGAATTAACTTGTTGAGAATCCAAGACATCAAGAAAGAATCCAAGGACGGAAAAGGAGAAGCTCTGAGACTTGCTGCGTTTTTCGTTGTATTCCCAGTGGTTTTTGTTACTCCTCGATATCAGAGAAAGATTTGAGGGCGCTCTTTCTCTTCTGGTAGCCGCTTTCCTTGCGGTATCGTCACACTCGCAGCAGCAATACCCAACAAACGTCGTTAGCACAAGCACATTCATGGCATCAATACCCTCAAAGCAGATAAAGCTTAGGAAGGATACGAGGCTTCGTCATATCCATGACTCTTCTGTCACTTTACACAACTGTTACAAGCATTTACAATGGTCGGGCCTATTTACAACGGTTATAGTGCCAATCATAGGAATCTATCATGCTCTTGATACCCCGCTTCATCCGTACACTCTGAAGCTCTCGATAGTGTATTATGTGTTGTCCTCGATATGTGTTGTTGCCGGATACCATCGACTATGGGCTCATCGTGCGTTTTCTGCAAAGCCTTGGTTACAGCTTGTTTTTGCCATATTCGGTTCGAGTTGTGCGATAGGAAGCATAAGATGGTGGGCAGCCACCCATCGGGCTCATCACAGGTATAGTGATACAGAAAATGACCCGCATACAATAAGGAAGGGCTTTTGGTACAGCCATATGGGCTGGATGATTTTTGTGCCTCATCCCAAAGTTAAACACTCCATACAAGAGTGTCAAGGGGACGACTTGGCCAACGAGTTGATAGACTGGCAAGAGAAAAACTATAACGAACTAATGATATTGACAGGCTTACTATTGCCAAGCGTTGTTGCTGGTGTATTCTGGGGTGACTACTTTGGCGGACTGATTTTTGCTGGGATTATTAGAGGTGTTCTCGTCCAGCAGGGAACGTTTTGCGTTAACTCAATAGGCCATTGTGTGGGAACACAACCCTATTATGATAGAAAATCATGTAGAAACAATTGGTTTTTGTCGCTGGTTACCTTTGGTGAAGGAAACTGTAATTTCCATTATGAATTCAGTTCGGATTACAGAAATGGTAATCACTGGTTAGACTTTGATCCGGTGAAATGGGTCTTGAGAGTTTTAGAAATCTTGAGAATGATTCGCCATCTCCATAGAACTTCAGATGCTTCCATAAACCAATGTCACTTGCAGCATCAGCAAAAGTTGATTGATAGAAGAAGGGCCAAGCTCAATTGGGGCATTCCAATTGATCAATTGCCAGTCATAACACCCGAAGAGTTCAAAAAAGTTGCTAGAGAGTCAGCCCCAGAGAAAGCATTGATAGCTGTTGCTGGTATTGTCCATGACGTGACTCCTTTTGTGAATGATCATCCTGGTGGCACTGCTTTAATCAAAGCATCCATCGGTAAAGATGCAACCAGCGCCTTCAATGGAGCTGTATACGACCACACTACAGCAGCTCATAACTTACTCGCCACAATGAGGGTTGCCGTATTAAGTGGAGGAACTGAACAGATTGTGTGGAAGCAACAACAAATGGAGAACAAAGACGTTCCTATAAAACAAGATTCAGAGGGTCGCAAAATTGTAAGAACAGGTGAACAGGCAACCATAACGAAAAAACCAATGAGAACTGCAGGGGCTGCATAAATAGGGAACTGATTCATCAGTCCAATGATGCGGGATGATTAGAGGGATATAAAGCACGGTCTATTATTATTTATTAATACGTTTCTAATTAAAATTTATGCTATAAATACTTGTAAATGCAAAAATGATCGTTATTCGTTAAATTAGGTCGCGCTCAGGTGCTACCACTAACATTATACTTGGGTTCAGAAATTATTACGGGTTCTTTTGAGGAGCTTTCTTCAGGCACATCTTCGCTGCTATCTTGAGATGATTCGTCACTGCAACTTGAAGAATCGGACGAGGATTCTGAATTTGAATCTGAACTAGTGTTCTTTGATTCTGAATATACGCTCCATCCTTTTATTGACTCATTGGTCGAGACAAGAATTGTCGGAAACTCGATCACAGTTTGATTTCTCAATGCATCTGCAACCAAAGAACTCCCATTTAGTGGGATATAAGACGGCTTGTTGGCTGGAGTATCGACTTTTTGCAAAAATAGGAAAGCAGTTTTACCGTCGAGGGCATTGAGTACACGCTTAGGTAGCGCGTTGTTCAGTGTACTTTCCTCTGAAATTCTTGAACTCAGATGCTCCAGCGTTTGTTGACCTGTTTCGTAGTCCAAGATTTTCCATTCTATGCTCCATCGATAGTCCCCAGTCTTTTTATCAAATCCTGAAGCATTCAACGATGCTCTATGCATACCTCTTGGTAGAAGCTTCACATTCACCGATCTTCTTGCCACGCGCTTTCCTTCGATGTCAACTTCTGCTTTTTTAAATCTTTTGTTAACTATATGCTTCGGTGGTGCAATGCGCTTATGATTAGCCCTCAAATCATTTTTTGAAACAGATATTGTTCTATCAAGCCTCATCAGAAAGTTGTAGTCTCGGTTCACAAGGTTTGAGTTCTTCTGAAGTTCTGTTTTCCGAATGAATTTTGTATTATCGATACTCCCATCACATTGCGACTCTTCCTTATGCTTCTTTACGCACCGCACCGAGCAGGTTTTCGTAGCACATCGTGGACACTTGTACTTGAATGGGGATTCGTAACATATCTGGCATAGACCATGTAGGTCTTGCAACTGATGGGACATGGTGATCTGTCAAAGACGCTCTATAGAAGAAACTACTGATGCCGAGATAAAATTTCATTTTTTCTTACAAAGAGAGAGCATTGGAAAATAAAATTTGAATTACGTCAGTATTAAACAATCTAACAGGTTGGACATATACAAAGGACCAGAAGAAGTAGTGAGATAAAATGTTCAGAATTTTAGCGAGAGGCTCTTTCTTGAAGACTTCAAACTTGTCACATTTCACTCCAAGGCAGATCTCGACAACCTCAATTTTATACAAGGCAAAAGGCAAGAAGAAAAGCAAATCGTCCAATTCGTCGAAAGAGGAAGAGCCCAGTCTTGAAGAAGACGACCCATTTACCGTTATCTCTCCGCTGACGGACAGCTGTAAGAGAGCAGTGGAGGAATTCAAGAAGAAAGCTAGCGTCACCAAACAAGGATTCTCTAATACAGCTATTTTTGATAAAATAAATGTGCCAATCAATTCGCATGAGTCTCATGTCTTCACATCTGTTGCACAAACAGCTGTTAAAGGTAGAAACTTGATCATCACCGTTTTTGACCCGAAGAATGTTAAACATGTCATCTCTGCCGTTCTTGCTGCAAAGTTGAATGTAACACCTGAGACCGTCCCCAATAATCCACAGCAGTTGAAAGTTCCATTACCAACTCAAACTACTGAATCTAAAAATGAAATAGTTAAAGAACTTAAGCAGGAATTGGAGTTCTTCAAAAGTGGGGGTGGTAGATTCAGTTTGAAAACCGCAAGAAATAATGCTTTGAAAAAATTGAAAGAGTACAAAAAATCTGATATCATCAAGAAAGTGGATGCAGAAGTCGAAAAGATCCACAAAAAATATGCAGATGAATTACAAGAACAGTACAAGATTCTGGAAAAAAGTGTTCTGAAATAATATTCATTAACATTAGCTCTTTTTTATTGAGATTCATCAATTCTACAAAGTTCATGTATATATCATCTAACGGAATATAGAAACACTCACAATAGTAGCTGATAGAACAGCATTTGGTTCAAAAAATTGGTAGTTTAGGTCGCATTTTTTGCTAACGTTCCAATTGCTTTTATTCTATTCCAGAGACTATTATCGTACCCCCCAATGTTCAAGGCGCTCACAAAGGTCCATGCCTTTGCTTCGTCTCTTATTGGATAATCCAAAGGCTTTGGAATCTGTGTAGAAACGAATGGCAGCTTATCGTAGCAAACACTTTTCAAATTACACAAGCCTTGCAAGCCTTCTTCACCTCCAAATTTCCCATAACCAGAGCCGCCTTGCCCACCGAAAGGCAGCTGACAGACATAAAACGTAGCAAAATCGTTGATCGCGACGTTTCCAGATTTTATTCTATTGGCCACAGTACTCAGTTCATCCCAGCTATTCCCAAATACAGATGAACCAAGCCCATAATCGGTAGAGTTTGCGATTCTGATCGCATCTTCAGTATCTTTCGCCTTCATTACCGTTAAAACAGGTCCAAAAACTTCATTTTTCGCGATATCCATATCAGATGTAACATCGACCAATAAAGTTGGACTAAAATAATGACCTTGTGGATAGTTGGGATGATTGAATCTATCACCACCACATAACAACTTTGCACCTTGTTTTACAGCGTTCTGAATTTGATCGCGTAGTCCATCAAATCTAGCATTCGTGATTGTAGCACCCATATCTATGTCTTCCAATTGATCAATATCAGATCCTAATCTTAGATTTGGAACTCTTGAAGCTAAGATCTCCACGAGCGTATCGTAGTTTTTCTGCGTGACAATGACCCTCTCAATTCCAATACAGTTTTGTCCTGCAGATTGGAAAGTACCACGCATTATTATACTGGAAATTGCATTGATATTTTTGGCATCGTCTAACACTATGAAAGCATCTTTTCCACCTAATTCAACAACAACAGGGGTTAACGACAATGAAGCTGCCTTTACAACATTATGAGCAACTGGTTTTGAGCCAATAAAAGTAATATGTTTCAATCCTGGGTGAGAAGTGAAATAATCAGCATCTTCTGGCCACGTACATACCAATTGGACCAAATTCGGGTCATGGCCACAAGCCTTAAGTGCCGTTTGAACAAGCTCAGTAAAGAACTGTGAGCTCCAGACAACTTGTTCGGAGCATTTCAAAACGATAGCATTGCCTGTGAAAAGACTTGCGATTATTGGGCCCATGAGGTTGTGAAACGGATAATTCCACGATACCAAAGCAGCAACCACACCCAGTGGTTCATAACGAACTTCAGCTCCTTTATAACTCATCAAAAGGTTCGAAGGCCCAGGTCTTTTTGATGGTTTTAGTGATTTTTCACCATGCTTGATGATCCAGTTCAGTTTTTCCAAGGTTACTAATATTTCACCCATCGAGGCATCAACCATAGTTTTACCCGAATCTCTACAAGCAACTCTAGCAATCTGTTCCTGGTTCTTTACAATATATTCGCTTAATGATCTAAGCAGTTGGCGGCGTTGCGAAAATGTAGTGGTCTTCCACACGCTTTGGGCAATGGATGCTAATCTTATTGCTTCGTCAATTTCTTCTCTTGTATTACTCTTGTACTTCCCTAAATATTGGCCTGTGGCAGGACAATATGATTGGATGTACTCGGGAGCTTCATTATTTCTGATAGACACGGGATCAATTCTTCTTCCTTTCCAGTGAGGTTTTGCTTCTATTGGGATATCTATTGAGAACTTGACTGGTTTTTCAGCGCGCACTGGCGAATTATAACGGTGGTATAGAAGCCATATCAACGGGATCATTAAACCTATTGCAGCGGAAAATGAAGCATGGTATGGAAGGCTCCTCGACTGTAAACAGTCTTCTAATGTGATGTTGAAATAGTCTACCAAGGTTGAATTAATCAATACGTTGGTGCTGTTGAAGTACATTTGGATATCTTTCATGGTAACAACCCTGGAAGCTGGTAGGCTGAGCGAATTACAAAGGTATAAGAGCTACCACTACCTCTGAACTTTCTGCTGGAATATTCCAATGGTTGGTTTCCTTTTGAAGATGTTCGAAGTTTGTGTTTAGGCCTTTTAGATGCTTAAGCGTTACTTCGAGAACAGATTTTGTAAACGACAGGTAGGCCTTCGGTGCACATAACCAGATAGTCCATGTTGATGAGGTTACCAGCTTGCCAAGTGAATGTTTCAATTGCGTGAAAATCCAAGACTCACAGACTGAGAGTTCCTTGGAGAAGAAGGATAAGGAGGCCAAATTATACCATTCGTCCCAAGAACTGTATTTTGCATTGCGTTCGAGTTCTACATGTCTTGATGCAGGAAACTATAGTAGGAAAAGAAAAAAGTAATACATATTATGTATCAAACATACTATATCAGAGCGATCCTATTTGTGATACAATGTTTATACAGCATTGATATGTAGTTCTGGAGTTGGTTTAGTAACAGCTGAGATTAACAACTGTACAACTTCTTCCTTCTTGGCTTGAGCTGCTTGATGAATTTTCTCCACTTCAACTTTAACTTCGGATTCAGCATCTTTGTCAGCTGTCTCGTTCAATCCAGAATGCTATTGTAAACCATTGTTAGAATGGATGATACACACTTTGCATTAGTCGCAATATCACTTACTTCGTCTTCATATTTCTTTAATTCTGCCTCTTTCTTTTTTTTGTATTCAGCAATCTCAGCAGACGCATCCGTCTTGGCTGCTTTCAAACGATTGGTACGGTCTAGCTGAGTGTTAGTGGCTTCCAGTTTCATTGGTATACTAGTGGACAAACAACACGTACAAGCTCTTGCTTCTGAGACAATGGCATGTGCCTCTTTCTCAACCTAGGGCAAGGGTTAGTTCAAACTCTGATGGGTTACAAGCACTGAGTAGAAGCGTACTTTAAGTAAAGTATTAATACCTGACTGTGACTATATTCAAAACTGAGTTAGTAGCTGAGTTCTAAGAACCTCGTTGATATGTATAGTACTCAAATGCTCAACCGACAAAGCCCCTTGTTCAGCATCCAGTTTACTGGCAAGCTATAGCGAAACACGGCTGACTCACCGAGCACCACACACTATCTCACTATTCTGGTTTGATGAAATAACAACACCTACCATATTATTTCAACTCTCTGTTAAACTATCAGCCTATCGTCTACTCACTATCTTGTATCTCTGCTGAGTACATTTTGGATTTCATGAAACCGTACCTAATGTACTATTACCCGGTGCTTCTTTGAGATGTGGTTGGAACCGAAAGACTTTGATACTCTTACACAAATGAAGTATGTGCTTGAGGTGTCAGGGCAAGTGAACAGTGTATCTGCCGAGTGTGCTCTTGGCGATTTGTAGCTCTGATATTGTGCCCTATATGTATTTACATGACTGCGGCTCCATGTTTGTAATTGGATTGGTTCATTGCTATCGGTTCATCCCAGAGTGACAATGACACAAAACCAAATAAACTCAAATCGTAACTTGAGAACCGCGTCTGTCGATAATGATGTGCAGCTTCAATCCCACTATGAGCATATATTAATGCTTGCTAGAATACAATCTAATCATCAGCACGGTGAACTCACACGGCCCACTACACAGGACTCTATTCAGTCTTCAAAGTCAAGCCTGATTAACATCAAGCTATATCAAAATTCACCAACATCGATTGAGTCTACAACTGATGATGATGCAGAAAACCACAATTTCAATGAAGATCTTGGAATCGATGGTATTGATCACAGAATAATTGGTGTGTATCAGCCATCCCCTGATCAAATCAAAAATTCAGCACAGACAGCTAGTGATATCCTAACAGATTTACCCAGCTCTTGTATTGCAATGGCACTTCTGCAGATTACCTCCAACTTACAGAACCTGAATCAAGGTCAAACAAGCTCTGAATTCACATCGTCGTCGCAACTCTCTGCTTACTCCCCAGTTAACTATCAGGATTTGTCGCCTACAGCAAAAAGATCTTATATACGTCAAATGGCAATAGAAGAAGTTCTCGAGACCGAAGAAAACTATGTTAACTCTTTACACATGCTATCTGAGATATATCTTGAATCGATCATATCCAAAGGTAATAATGGAATTCCTTTGAGACTACTACACGAGTATGTTTGCATCTTGATCAAAACTCACCAATGCTTTTTGTTCAATCTAAGGAAATTATTGTACTCGTCATTTAATGATATCAATACAAATGAGAATAATTTCGCATACTCATTATCATCCCCATTGATTGCAGCTTTGGTTGGTGATCTCATCAGTAAACGGGCCATAAGCGTTTATTTATACGAGGAGTATCTTTCCATCCATGATCTAGTCCTAAAGTTAATTGATTCCAAAGAAAGTGATCCCCTATTGGGAGCTAGTCTCACTAACGGCTTTCAGTCATTTTTGGAAGCTTCACAGTCAAACGGGATGGATCTTTCATTGAGCTCTTTGTTAACAAAGCCTATTGCAAGAATTTCAAAGTATAAGTTATTTTTGGAGAACCTTCTAAAATTGACACCTCATTGTGACGATGAGGAATGTCATAACATCATTGCAAGGTCATTGCAAACTGTTGAATCGCAAATACAGGAAATTAATCGCTATGGACTACAAGAGAAATACAAAGCAACAATCTTATTTGAAAATTTGTCATTTACTTCCTGCGCTAAAAAGTTAAATTTCCCCGTTGAATATCTTGGAATGCCTATTCTTATGGGATCATTGTATGGTGTCTGGATTGGAAAAGAGCGTCGCACAGAGTCCCGAATTTTTGGCGCATTCTTATTCAAATCGCACCTTATTCTTGCAGTTGTTCCAAAGTATAACAAATATGAAGTCAAGTTCTTGATACCTTTATCTAACTCCCAGTTAGTGAGATCATCGGATTCTAAAGGAGGAATGTTTACAAGATCTGAGAATACATTTAAGATCATGTTCGAGCATGATTACATGTTGTTTGAATTATTACTGATCACAAATGATGACTATGAGTTCAAGATTTGGTATGATAAGCTAGATATTTTGATCAATGATGTCAATGGACCTTGTAAATTGGACTATGTTACTTCAAAACTAAATCAGGAGTCTAGTTACAATGGCAACTCTCTCATAATTCCAAGTCATATGCAGTGCTTCGAAGCAAAGTTGGAAAAATTTAATACTTTACGATCTGGTAAATCCATTTTGAGCAGATGTTATTTTTCGGACATTATCCCTATCAAAATATCATACATTAGTATTAACGATCTTGATAACAGTATAGTTGAGATTAATCCAGTCGAAATTGAAGGAGAAGAAGTTGTCACAATTGACGAATTGGAAAAGTCTCGAATTGAGTATTTACTTGAAGACCTTTGGAGTAATGAGTTATTATTGAATGGCTCAAATCTCAACAAGAGAAGAAAATCGAATACTATCAGAAAGAATGGAAGCTCTAAAAGTCTACGCCAACTTCATATTCTTGGTACATCCTCATTTCGGAGTAGACGAAATAAATCGCATCGTTCCCCCACGAGTGATGACCTGTCCGTAAATTGTGCTAATTATGGCGATGAATTTTATGCAGATAAAATGAAAAATGAAATCTTAAGATCTACAAGCCATGTGTCCATTATAAGAAGAACCTCTATTGTTTTGGGCAGCGCATTTAAAGCAATGATGACGAACTCAGATCATGAAAAGCAACCTTATCTGGATAAATCTATATGACTAGGCATTATTCAACTTAACCAATTGTATCGTTTGTAGAGCTCCATTTTTTTTTATCGATATTGGCACTGCTCTTCACGAAACCTTCCTTTATGATGAAACTAATAATCTCATCTTCAGACTTCTTACCGAACTGGTTCTCCAAATCTTGTTTTGAGGCTTCATCAAGGATTCCTTCAGCACCACGTCCACTCTCAGCACTGTATATTTTGAAATTGCTGACAACATCAGCTAGTGCAATTGAGGGATCTCTTTTGTATTTCTCCGCTTGTGCTTCTGAGTCGACAAAAACGATGAAGTCTTGATGCGAACCTTTCAGAAAAATTTTAACTGGATTTGACATTGTTGTTTGCTGATTAGATTATAGGTTATAAGTAAGCTTCAAACTCTACTCAATGTATCAAATAAACACTTCATGTGGAAAATCAATGATTGGTTTGAAAGTGCTAACCAGTGCCTTTTATAGTGTCTCCTGATCAGTAGCCTTGTTATATGTTGCTTGCTTTTCTGTAGGGCTATATATCGGGTCACGCAGTATGATGTCATCAGAATCTCTGGATGCAATTCTGTTAAAATGATAACCATAAAAAGTATGCAACCTGGCAGTATTGATAAAGGTAGCTTGAGTAAACACATATACTTTCAGGATCCTGGAACAAGAGTTGATTTCGCAGACTCTAATGTTCTGATTCAGGATTTCAAAAGGTTGAATAACCTATTGTCGTAGTTCTGAATGCAGGTTCATGCGAAGCCTACGCATCATTCTACAATGCCTGATCAAGAAGGTCAATATGAGTTAGTTGTATCGGAGAAATCTAACACTTCATAGCTCTTCCCATCTTAACCATTTACTGTTTTGATTTTCCTAGATCCTGAGAGCGCTTCAAAAGATGGAATGCTACTGCACAATAAGTGCAACTTCTTGCCCTGCTGGATTTCATGTGTATTTCTCTTTTCTATAATGACTGCTTTAGGACATGACGATGACTTACAACGTAAGAATTACGGAATGCTCATTTGAAAATTTATACATAGCCAATCACCCTAGAATATTAGGTTAACCAGAGATATTTGATTTACGATCTATCGTCCGCTATCAGATGTATATAATAAGCTGAAAATAACACTTAAAATCGATTATCAGTAACGTAGACTGTGTTTATTACCTGCCTTACATCAAAGCCTGGATAGCTCTAGTACTCTCCACTAACACTTTCAAGAATAGTTTTAATTTTTTATTAACGAATTGACTGAATTGAAGAGATAATTCAATAAAAGTCAACTGATAAAAAATTTTTATGCCTTGAATTCATTATGTATTATAGTTATTTTTCTGTCAAAATTAATAGAATAAGTTTATAAAATTAATTCTGACATCCATTAACGAAGGGAACACCTTGTTTGATACAAATTGTTAGAGCTATTTCTTCAACAAGCTGACCTTCCAAGGATGCAAAATGCAAGTTGGTCTTAAATTAACGGTATGACACTTCCGTGGACGGCGCTTTCATTTTAAAGTTTCTTTTTACTAGCATTCAACAGTATTCGACCTACATTTTTCAAAAAGATGATAGATAAATATACAATCCATATAGGCACTGCTTTCAATAAGCGCCATCCCCCCTGCTCTTTGCAGTAGATGCTCTGAATTCAATGTAATCCTTTATAGTCATAACTTCATATTTTGGAGGATTATCTTCTGAAATACAGGTAGGAATTGGTTCTAGCCTTGTATCTTGATTGAAACCGAAGAAAAAGGGAATCGAGTAGCGCACTTGCCCTGAGTCATTGACGACACGATGAACTGTTGATATAAATGTGTCATTTGTCATTCGCATTAAACAGTCTGCTATGTTGATAACGAGGCATCCAGGAATCGGTGGTGCCTGTATCCATTCTCCACTCTTGTTCAATACTTGAAGTCCAGAAACCTCGCCAGTATTCACAAGTGTGAAGATTTCGAAATCCGTATGCGCTCCGATCCCATTTTGCTCGTCTTCAGATTTTTCCTGGATTGGATAGTGAATGATACGCATACTAGCCGCTGGATACGTTACCAAATCATCAAAATAATGCTCGTCAAGTCCTAATGCTAGAGCTAATATTCTGATCAATTTTCTTGCAACTTTGAGACATTCCGAATGATACTCAAACATCTGCTCCTTGAATCCAGGCAAGTTCTGTGGCCAGATATTCGGAAATGCTTGACAATTTTCAGAAGGTGGAGGGAGTGTAGGATCGAATTCTCTCTCGTAAGTCCAGTTGAAAGCCTCCATCAAGTCTGGTTGTTTTCGTTTACCCGAGTCAAACGCAGTTTCACCAAAGGGGTGATATCCCATGTAATTTTCCTTGGAAAGTAAACTTGTAGAGACTTTGTTCTTTTCTTCAACCGTTTGTTCGTGAAAGAACTTCTTCGACCATACAAACGTGCTGTCAACAACGTCCTGCGGTATCCCATGATTTTTGGCATAAAAGAACCCCACATTTGAGCAGGCATCAAACAGCTGTTTCGCAATACTCATACGGTCTTGCAAGTTTTCGGAATACATCATAGATAGATCAATGACTGGAATTGAGTCAAAATCTCCCTTTGTTGAACTAGTTGTCCCTAACTTGACTACTCTTCCATTGTCCAGGCGGATTATAGACGGGTCCGTTGCAGTACTTGAGGCGGACATCTTGATGCTGGTTACTTCTCTGCGCTATGAGTATGATCAGTTTCAGTTGTTCAGTGGGTGGTTGTAAAGTTTTTGAGAAAAAAATACACATACCAATGACTAGCAAAATCACCAAACCATTACTGTTAAGCCATATATATAAGCTTTATTCGATAGCTGATAAGGACCTTTCTGTACCCGACTGCTACTGATATGAGTTGGCGTGCCCGATCCACTATCTAATACATGACTAATGAAAATTGTAAAAGACACATAATTATTTCGAAGAGAGGCAGTGAAGAAGAGGCAGAATAACTATTGTAAGAAGTATAACATAATAAGGAACTAACAAGATTTGGGAATAGGAAGTGTTGGAAACTCACACACAAGTTGAATCTCAAGAGCAATGGCTAAAGAAGAACCACTAGCCGACGGGGATGGCGTGATAAAGAAGTATGTCGAGGCATGTCAGACAGGGAACCTCGTTGAGGTACGTGAGCTTATAGAAGCTGGAATCGTGGACGTGGTTGACGGCAGGGATCGGGACGAACAGGGCGTGACTGGATTACACTGGGCAGCAATCAATAATAGACTCTCTGTGGTGGAGTATTTAGTGGTACGAGCGGGTGCGGCTGTGGACTCTCCGGGCGGAGATCTTGCTGCGACTCCACTTCACTGGGCTTGCCGCTATGGGCTCGTTCACGTTGCAGACTTTCTGCTTGAACATGGCGCAGACCCATCAAGAGCAGATACTCAGGGATATTCAGCACTGCTACTTGCAGTGCATTCTTCAAACGTTATGCTCGTGCTTTATCTGCTTGCATTTTGCCCCGAGCTTGCTTCAATTGCAGACCCACAGGGACGCAGCCCGCTGCACTGGGCAGCTTACCAGGGTGACACGCTTAGCGTGGAGGTTCTGCTGAAATTACCAGGTACAGCACCTGCTGGCAAGGCGACACTCAACGCTCCAGATTCACAAGGGTTTACTCCACTGCACTGGGCGTTGCTTAGAAGCGATGAGTTCCTGCTGAAAAGACTCATTGAAGAAGGTGCAGATATCAGTGCTAAGACCAATGATGGGAAAAACGCCTTTATGATTGCTCAAGATATGAACACAACGCCTGCTCTTCAGAACGCTCTCCGTAGAGCAGGTCTCGATTACACGGGGAAGCCCTTGAGAAAATACACTACTGCTAAAACCGCTAAGCTCATAACTTTTTTTGTTCCGTATCTGATAATTGGCTCTGCCTTTATAATATTCGCTTACTCCAATATCTTTTTCACGTTCTTATTCACGCTGCTGTTGATAATAATCACGAGGATCATTCTCACGAGATTTATCTTCCAGAGCTACATACATGCAAGCCATCCATGGCTCAAATCCCCATACATATCGGGGATTTTTGCAGGTTCTACGTCTTGGGTGATTCTTTCGTGGCTATTGGTAGTTATGCCTTCAACTATATTTGATGCTCCTTTGACCAATACAGTTTTTGCGATATTGCTGACGATAGTTGTATATACTTTTTTCAGCACAATGTTCTCAGACCCTGGAATAATCCCTGGCCCATCTTCCATCGAAGAAATCAAATCAAACATCAAGGATCTTCTCCAATCGGGTCATTATGATGCAAAGCATTTTTGCATCTACACGTTTATCAAGAAGCCTTTGAGAGCTAAATATTCTAATTTCTATAATAGCTGCGTCGCTCGATTTGACCATTTCTGCCCTTGGACTTATAATGACATTGGATTACAAAATCATAAAATTTTTATGTTTTTCATCATTTCTCTTGAAATTGGAATCATTCCTTACTTTCTTTTAACATACAGCTATTTCCAAACCCTTTCGACTAATGACCACGAACAGTGCAGTTTATTGAGCGAAACTCTATGTACAGGCCTCAACAACTCTCGTTTCATATTTATACTCTATCTGTGGACTTGGTTCAACTTTTTATGGGTTTCTTTCTTGTTGATTTCACAACTCATCCAAATCTCGAAAGGTATCACAACTTTTGAGTTTTCCACCTTACATCAAAAGATTGACCCTTCAACAAACCCATACTATTCCAGCACCCCAGAAGATATGTTGAACTCTTCCAACATGACTATTCCACAACTTCCTAAGCAAAAAACTTGTTTCAACAATCTTTGCCTTATCACAGGACTCGATCAATTTGTTCTAGCATTCAAACAAGCATTAGGGTTCAAAGATAGTTCATCCCTCTACAAAATAAAAACCGATTATGGGCTGAGGCAAAATTGTACAGATTTTTGGTTTGTGCCTTCTGATAGTAACAAACTCACCTCTCTGTTGAAATTTCCAGGAGATTTAGCATATTTGAATGGGGTAAAAGTGGAGTATTCGAAACTGTATGCCCTACCAGAAAAAATCAACTACGAACAATCAAATGCAGTTTAGGTTAATAATTATACAAAGTTTTGCTCTAAATAATCCTTCAATAACCTCAAATCGTAATAGTTGGCAACGTTGTAGTAAGTCTCGATCTTTTCAAGTATATCACTGTGACTTATCGTTTCAACCCATGACCCGGAACAATTACAATAATCACTCATATCATCATCTTTTATCATATGACATTTTTCACACTGTAAATCTTGACCGAAGAATTTTGTGATCAAGCTCTCAAAACTTGAGATTAGCTCTTCTTCTAGTTCTGCCTTGTTGAAGTTTTTTTCACATTTTTCACATCTCCATAAGTTATTATTGTAATCACGGCAAAAATCGATATCCCTTATATGGTTACAATATTTACACAGAACTGCAGGAATTTTCAAGGAACAACTTGGGTTTCGGTAGATTGACTCTGCAGCAAATTCTCTAATGTCAAATATTTTGAGTAACTCTTTCCGCAACATTCTAACTTCAAGATTCCGTTTTTTGGATAAACTGAAGATCGCACATAGAAACTTAACCAACTCTAATGTTGGGTTCTTTAGATTCATATGTGATCCAGGTAATTTGGGAAATTCATAATCTGAGATCAAATTTGCATCTAAAATAGCTTGAGTCTGATTCCGAACCAATTTCTTGATCCTCTTGATTAATGGAGCTTTGAATACTTCTGTGACGCCATCCAAAAGTTCATCTCCCTCTTCTTTCACGTTTCCGGAGTCCTTCCTCAAAATATGTTCGATTTGTGTGACTCTTGGAGTTCCAGAAATACTATCGATCTTCAATTTCTTTTTCAATAATGAATCAAGGAATATGATTACCCAGTCCTCAAATTCAGGCTGCAGAATGGTTGGCAGGTAATCTTTCAATTGCCATCTAGAGATTCCCACTAACTTCTGCTCCTCATTCTCTGAAATTTCAAAGGCTGCTCTTCCCCCGTAATTATACTCATCCATCCAAATCAGAATTTCCCAATATTTTTCTATCTGTAAATCTAAGAAGTTGAACAATGGCCTTGATCTCACAGCTCGGATGATGTATTGAGCATAAGCATATGAATTTTCGACAGATATTTTTGAGGTTCGTAAGAGAATCTTTGTCCTATTTGCGAACACAACACTAGCACCCAACTTAGAAAACTCACCAACTAACTGTAGCAATGCTTTTTTAGTCAAGTTGAATACATGGTATTTCAGCAATGAATCGTACAAATAAGAATGCTTATTTTGGACCCAAGAAACAAATTCATGAATCATAGAGTCAGCATTCTTGTTGTTCCTCAGAGCGTCATCCCACCAGTTTTTCAATAGTCCTTTCAAAACCGATAAACTTGGGGCTGAAAAGGAATCTTCTGCAAAAATGCAGCCTTGAGCATCATCATTCATCAATTCCAAATCAGCCAAGTCAGTGCCTTCTGCTTCATTAATCAGAGAGGATGTCAAAATAGTATTTATGATGAGGTTGTATATATCAATCTCTAGAACAGTTGTCTCATAAATCTCAGGATTATTCATTATTGGGAATATATAGGATTCATTCTCCTTAGATGTGGATTCATTCTCAGCACTTCCGTAATCAGGAGTCAAATTTTTGGACCATTGTAGAATGATATCATGTTTCTGTAGTCTCCTTGCGAACTCAATATCAATCAAATATCCAGTATTTTCTGTTTGTAAGTTACACAACGGAATGTTCCCATATCTAGATAACGACATCAAATGTGTAATCCATGATCCCAAGGTGAAGAAGTGTGTAAAAATTTTTTTGATAACAGTGTTTTGCCAGCCTATCACTGGAGCTTTCAGTTCATTCATAGGCATTTGAAGAATCGGGAAATCGTTCAGGGACCTGAATATTTTGGTCAATTTTCCTTTAGAAGGCGATTGTAAAACTAGTAACGGTTTGGTAGGCCTTTCTTCATCAATTTTGTTCAAAAAGCTGTTGAGCTTTTTATATAGCTTCGTAACATCCTCAAAATGAACAGTCTCGAAGTTTAGTTCTTCTTGATAATCAATAATGTTGTAAAATTCTGAAATTTTGTCTTTCTTAGCCTTATAAATTTCACTGTAAACTTTATCTAAATTCCCAGTTAGTGGCTGTGCACTACGAGATGGCTTCAACACAAAGATCATAACCTTTTTGTCCCATGACTTAAACAGTGAGAATATTTCATAATCATTTGTAACCATGTGAAGCAAAAAACTAATCTCCATCGAAAATTTGTGCAAATACTGCGAACTGTCGACGCCAATTAAAGTTTTCATATCGAACCCATTTTTCAGACATTTTCCTAAAGCACCAACCTTGTTGGAGTTGAAAGTGACAGAGTTACCCAACTCCATAATAATTCTTTCAGTTGAATCGACTTGAGTTTCATAAAGGCCTTTTACCGATGGGTTCTGTAAGATTCCCCCAGCTCTATTCAACTCATCTTGAAATATGGCTTCTGGCATAGTCAATTTGAATAGATTCGCAGATTTATGACCGTTGGGTAGAATGCTTGACACTTTCTCAATTTCGCAGTTTGAAATCACACCATCTAAAGAAATATGAGACCGCAAGTCCAGATAAACCTTTCGTGGAACATGGAAAGTGAAAGTTTGGATTTTATTATTAACGAACACAAACGCCTTCACATCACCAGGATTGACGTCTAATTTGTACTGTAATACATGCCATGTAGTTCCAGCGAAATTCTCAGCCTGTGAACGAATCAGATTGCCAACAGTAGCCCTGTGACTTGATTCGCTGGTTTTACCAAACAACGCGCGTCTTCTTTGCTTAGATTTGTTCTGTACTTTCCATTTAAGTTTTTGATACTGTAAAAATGCGATATAATCTTCATCAGGTGAAGGACAAGGCCCATTCAATAAGTTTATTTCTTCTTCTGTTATCGTCTCAGATTCCCTATGCAATGCCTTGCGCTTCTTTGATGTAGCCTTACCAATCAGAGGCTTGACTCCAGCATTGTCGTACTTTCCGTAGTCCTCGATATCTTTAAGAACATTTACAGGGTTCTCTTTTGATTTTGTGAAAAAAGTAGATAAAGAAGACTGTTTTCTTTTATCTTTACTAGTTGCGATTTTTTTGTTTAGCCAGTCTGGATGTGAAACTCTTGGAACTGGGTTTTCAACTCCTTGCAGGGCAGCTGGAATTGTAATAATTTTTTGAATGACAGACTCTAAACGCTCTTTATAATAGCCCCAATCTATTATAGTTCTTGCATCAAAATCGTCCAGCTGGGAATCTAATAACCATCTTCTTAGAAAGTTTCGCTTAACAGTTAGTTCCGATGAGAAAATTGCAACTGGAATCGCTCTTTCAGTGACTGGTGCATTCTTTGGCTTTTCAGCAATGATGTATTTGACAGCTAGACCCTTATCTTTCACCATCTCAGCGCCTAGAAACTCACCTAGTCTTTTGGCTGTTGTAATGGATGTAGATTTTTGGCCTGCATATTCTTCCAAGCTCTTACTCATGCTCTTATTCTCACAAATCAAATCCATTAAATCTTCATCACCCAGCATCTTGCCCTTCGTATCTAAAACATCTAACCAACGATTTGCAACGTTAGCTACAGCTGCATAACAACCTGTTAAGGTATCCCCATCTAGGAAAAGTTTGAAAATATCTGATTGGAAATTTTTGATCAATTGCAACTCTCCTCGTCTTTTCAGTTCGAACCCTTTAAGTTCAGCTAGACTGCCGTCAAAATTGAAAACAGCATACCGCTTTTTCAGGCCCTTCCCTTCTTCTTTTGAAGTGGGCAGAATCATTGCTTTATAAGGACCATCAACTTCGAAAAAAATTGAGTTATCACTTTTTGTTTCATATTTTTTAGTTATTGGGTCAATTAGTGTTTGGTATTGATGGTTGGTAAATTTTTCATGCACTAAATAATTCAGCATTGAGCAAGGGTATGAAACAAATACATTTTTACCATTTTTTAGATCAAATGTGAAATTCTCTGGGAATGATTTCGGTAAAGCACACCAAATACCATCAGTATCTAATTCAAGTGGTCTCCCGAGTCTTTCGATTAAAGCTCTTGCCATTTGAATTATAGTTGCACCCGTTAAACAGGTAATTCCAGCCATCTCTATCGAATACCATCTCGATCCCTTTCTCATAACATAACCATAGAAACTGTTCAGGATAACTTTGTAAGCTAATTGCAAAGACTCGTAATACACAACTCTTTTTAGGGCTTCATCCATTTCATGTGGAGACTTTCCAACGGATTTCTTCTTCCAGACTTTAGCCAAAGTTTTGAACTCATAGCGACGATCTCTGAAAGATCTAACAGTATCAACATAGAAAGGGTTTTCTCGTTGGCAAATAATGGATTCCTTCTCGATAGTTTTCGTTTCTTTCACTTTGTGATACACTTTACGGGAATAATCTGTCAGTCTTTTTTTGATGTGAGTAACCTGATCTGAATAGCTTAGTTCCTCGAAAGTTTGTCTAGGCAAATATGGCTTTTTCGGTGGAAAGGTTTCATTCTGTAAAGATCTTTTCACCATTGAATAGCCATCCATTTTAGCAGGAAAGTAATCACCTCTCCATGACCATGTCATACGCCTGTCACAGTTTTTCCCTGGTCTATTGAAGTCACAAGCAGCACAATCTTTTTCAGATTTCATGGAATCAGGTTGAAGACGATTTGAACACATAATATTTGGATACATCGAAGCAACATCAACGTGATATATCAAAGGCTTCTCAGATCTCTTGTTATTCTGTTTCAATTCCAAAAGTTGTGATTTGATTTTCTCATATACTTCGTCATAATTCGTAACGTCCTCCAGCTTTTGTTTACCTTCAACAGTTATACTGAATTTTAAAGCGTTATGTAAGTCTGCCAGAATTTCATCAATAGCTGTAGGGTCAATTTGGAAATCAGTGTCCAAATCTGCCCTGAAAACACCAGCTTCCAGTGACTCAACATGCCCACCAACATAAGTTTCTCCTTGAACTAGGTGCCCATCATAAAATCTTTCAAGGGGGTCAGTGTGCTTGTTCGGTAATAAGATCTGATTCGAATAAGCTTGCACCATCAAGAGCATCTCACATAAGGTACCCGTACCTTTACGTAGTAATTCATCAGGATTTAATGGGACAATAATACCCAATGAAATGATGAAATTTGAGATAATCTTTTTGAATAAATAATAAGTAGCAACAGCATCAGAAACAGAATACTCTGATAACACTTGAGGTTTACTATAAGCGTACGGAGTCATGAGTTCTGGGTCCAATTCAATTGGATTATAACCCAATTTGGAGGTGGTGACAGCTTTCAAACCTTGCGACCCTTGAGGTAAATACGAATCTCTTTTGACCCATCTGAAACAATCCATATGTGAGCAATAACTGGATTTATATTCACCTTCACTGTCAACAGCAAATCCTATTTCATCGAACATATTCAAATCATTAACAGCGGCCCTTGCTTCGACAAAGGGCCAATCGAAAAAATCGCCGTTGAAAGTTGCAATCATCGTCGGTTTCTCACTTCTGATGTGCTCAAAAAATTTTTCCAAAAGGGCCTTCTCATCCACTTCGTTGAATATAGTAAAAAATCCAGGATATTCGGCTTTTGGGGTATATTCGAAATCTTCAATGTCTTCAGATATGATTTCTCTATTGGTGATAAGGAAACCTTCTCCATCAATCATATAGGAAATCATCATAATTTGATCTATAGAGCTATCTGGAAATTTCAAGGGTCTTTTTGTGGTTTCAATATCGAATGCAAGTATAACAGGTTGACCAAACTCTATTCTTTCAGGTATTTCTTCTGTTCGAATATTTCCATCTTCTGCAGATACTTTATACCATTTACCAACTCTTAAATTCTTATCAATAGAAACTCTCGTACAATAAGGAACGTCGTATTCCCTGATATCTTCTATATGCTCAGAGACATCAACTAGAGATGCATTACTGTTATTGAGAACAAAATCATCTGTGTAATTCTTATTGACAGCAGAATATAGGTCTCTGGTTTCCTTCTTCTTTTGATTTTCTTGCACCAGGGGCATTAACAGCCTTTTCGCTTCATTTAAATCGCTTGTATTTGGGAAGTTCAGCTGAAGCAGAGAAGCTTTGATACCAATCAAATGGTTTGGGATGGATAAGTCATCCTTTTCAACCTTGACCACAGATTTCAAGTATAGTTCGAGTTTCTTCTTCAGATATTCTTCAGTTTCAGCTTCATGCCCTGGTGTGCATATGAGCAGAAAGTAAGGATCGTACTGTATTGTTGTCTTGAAAGTCCCGCCTTCTTCATCCAAGAAGTAGTAGTCTACTCCAGAGACTCCTGCAATGATATCTTTGCTGGGGATCGTTGTGGGGTGCATATTTACCAGCCAGCCTATTCGCTGAGGTCCTGAGTCGTATCTATCAAAACCCATCATAGCGTCGATGGAGTCTATCTTCTTGACTGTTTCGAGCTTGGACTCTGTCTGCTTTATAGGATTGGTACTCCTACTGCTGTTGTTCGGTGTGTACTCATCTCGATTGAAACTGGTATTTTTGACATACCGTGCAGAGGAGGAGCCCTTGAACTGTCCATTCGAAGAATTACCCATCCTTGCTGCTGTTGCTGATACTCCCATCTCGAAAAGCTCTAGTGCTCAACTTCAGTATAGCTCTCTATTTCATTGCTCTGTATCTTCTAAAGACGCGATGAAGACGCGCCACGAGAAAAAGAAGTTCCGAAAACGGAAGTATGACCACGTGACTACGAATGCAGATAAACGACATCTCAAGCTTTTACGAATAACTATAGCATGCTTTGAATCTCATGAATCATATCAGCTACCTCACTGGTATTGTATACAGTGAGTGCCTTGTGCATGGCTTCCGAGAGATCCTGCTTATGGGGAATACTTCCTGTGGAGAAGAATAGAAGGTAATACAGTACAAAAATCACTCTTTCAACCAACTCTTGTTCTCCCATTTGAGACTGCAGCGCCGTGATCAAATTATTGAGCAGGACTCCATCCTTGGCCAACTCTTGTGAAATTAGGGGGAATGTGACTCCGAAAGCCAAAGAAGAAACTGCAGAGCATTGTGATTTCGTATCTTTCAAAGTGATATATGATCTCACTAATTCAAATCTTTTCTTCGATAATGGGTTTTCGAAATTGAACAGTGCAAACAATAAAGATTTGTGCTGCAATAGATTAGATAAAAGCTCAACAGCTGCCCTTCTTATCTTAGTATTATCATCTTTCAAATAATCATCAATTGTGCTCCACTGATCGGCTGATAATGATCCATTATCGAGTATAGCTAAATTGGTTAAAGATATCAAAGCTTGGAATATGTCTTCGTTTTTGATATCCTCCATCTTCAAAAACCTGAAAAGGTGATTGAATGCAGATCGAGCAGAACTGCCTATATATTCAGAATGTGGATCGGTTACCATTAATAATGAAGCTAGTGCCTTAAAACCTTGCGAGTTATTAGTTGACCGTTCATTTCTGGAATTCAAATATTTCAATAGAATATCAATTCCACCTTGTTGAACTATCTGTTTGGAATTTTGCTTCCCTTTGGAAGCACTGTATATTATTTTAGTGCATTGCTCAAGCATATTTGCGCTCAATTTGTCAATCGCGTTATATAAACTTTCGATAATTTTTCTTTCAATGATTTCCTCCTGGATAAATAACTCAATGTCCTCCTGACTTTCATCAGCGCCATCATCCAATCCTTGTTTTGTTTGCTTGGCTAGCTCACTCAACTCATTGTTTTCTTCAGTTGAGCACAAATTAGCCAGTATCATAAGCACAGCTAATGTGTTTGTATGAGGTGTGCAATCAATGTTTTCCAAACACTTACTTAGCTCAAAAAGCAGCTCATCATCTTTCCTTAGTTTAACTCTCACGCTTGTCTTCAAACAGAGAAAGGATAATCCCTCGATAGAGTATTGATCCAAATTTGACGTCAACTTGTAGACTAAGTCTTCCAAAGTGATTTCATGAAATTTTTTCAATTTTGAGAAGTTCCAAGTTTTAACAATAACTAAAGCAGATAAGCTTGTAACCTCTTTATCATTGGAGTTAACTCCCTCAATTAGGAGGTTATAATATCTATCGGATATCAGGGTTCTTGAATCTTCATTCATGCATGCTACTGAGAGAAACTTAAGCCCTTCTTTGACCACAGATGCTGGCGAGTTGATACCCACAGTGCCCATCAAAGTTTGGAAACATTCGTTATGAAACAATTTAGAGCCAGCTGTCGGGTTCAATTGAAAAATTAGACTCAAATATTGAAAAGCTGGAACGTACTTGTCTCCTAATGATAGGATTTCCAAGTTCTCCTCTATCAAATCCAAGAGTCCGTTGTTGAATATCAAGTAAATTTTTAGTATTGCAGAGAAGGCCAGTTTGGGCTCTGTACCGATCAGACCAACAAGAGTTGAAAAAACCGAAGATATCTCATCTAGACTGTAGTTAAATTTGTGGATCAATACCAAGATGAATCCAATATTGAACTCCAGACTCTCTGGAGCAATAGTTTTCTTTTTGATATTACTCTTCGAAGCATTCAAAAGCTTCAAAGACTCATCTCTTGTGATTAATGGGATTACATATTTAGTCAACCCATAGATCCTTATCAGCTCCACAGTCAGTTGTGGATTCTCAAGTAATTTTTCATGTAAATATTCAGGATGCTTGTCGAATGATTCAGATAGAAAAGATTTCCCGCAATTAATTTCTTCATCTGTATTGGTGGAGTTCAGCTGGAA
The DNA here is from genome assembly GCA_030579675.1 of Liangdongia quercuum. Lineage (NCBI taxonomy): Eukaryota > Fungi > Ascomycota > Saccharomycetes > Phaffomycetales > Wickerhamomycetaceae > Liangdongia > Liangdongia quercuum. Next base: position 228,041 of record JAKTRK010000006.1, on the reverse strand, counting down.
AGAGTTGAAAAAGTCATCAATCCGTGACTCGAAATCATTTGAGAGATCTAGGTTTTCGAAATTTGTGTTGATTTCAGCCTCTGAACTCATTGTGGGTTTATTTTGGATTGTGCAGTATTTTCTATATTCGTTGATTATACCTTTACTCTTTTTTTAAAAAAAAAGATAAAATAATCTAAAGCTCAATAAACGGTGTTCATGGTACTACTTCCAGCTCAGAAGTCTTAAAAAGATCGAGACAATTGGTAGAATGTCCAAAGATTTAGACTTGATCAAATCTCGGGAGATTGATGTTTATGACTTACTCGAGATACCGCAGGATTCCAAAGAGTCAATAATAAGGAAAGCTTATAGGAAGAAAGCTTTGATATATCATCCGGACAAAAATCCCACGCCTTCAGCAGCTGAAGTATTTCACGACATTGGCCTAGCTCTAAATGTTCTCACAGACCCTAAACTAAGAAGCGATTATGATACATGGATATCTTCGAGAAGATTAAAGGAGTTGAGAGATAGAGAGCTTGATTTGAATACCAAACGTATGAAGGACGAATTGGAAAAGTCTGAAAAGGATGCTCAGAATGAAACAAGAAACAATTGGATTAGACGGCATCGGGGTGGCGTATCGCAAAATAAATTTGGAGTACAGCTAGAGAAGCTGCGGCATGAAGGACTTTTGAGAAGAAGAGAATACGAGACACGTTTCTTATCTAAGTTTACTAATGAGACACACAATAACGATCTGAATTTCAATGCTGACGATATAACAAATAGGACCGTGAAGGTTAAGTGGAAGATCAAAGACGGGATATCAGACTATTTTAATGAAGATATCTTAGAAGGTTTATTATCAATATTTGGTGAAGTTGAATCTGTCGCTATCATCCCAAGAACTAAACTGGATACAAGATATGATACTGGAATCGTTCTATTCAAGGACCCAAGATCAGCTATAAAAGCTGTTTCATATGACTTCGGAACCAAAATATGGCAAAATACTTCGTTCAGGAAGATCTCCAGTTTATTAAGAGAAATCAAATGGGACAAAAAGTACAGCTCAGATGCATTGCGTACTAATGATCATCCTAGCCTAGACGAGTATACTGATATGACTTTGAGAAAGCTCAGAAATTTTAAAAGAGCTGCATCGTAAGAATGTCTAATAATAAATACAGCTTCCTTCTTTTACGCCATATGAACTTTGAAAAGTTACTTGTATTTTTGCATAAAACCAAAATATGACTGTCTCATCAATACTAGTCCAGAATTGAAGGCTGGAATGCAGTTGACACTGAATTAGCAGAAATATATTGGCTATATCACTATAATACACACAACCTACAAATGATCATACACATGTATCTCAACTGATCTGGTTCTGATTATGAACTCGCCGTATAACAAATTGCAGGGTTCTAGTGTTCTTATCCATTTTTGTGTACCTTTTTCCATCTACGGGAAAACCACGGTTTCCCGTTCCTAAGATACAAGCTGCCACCGAAACAAGTCAACAATAAGCTTGAAGTAAGCCAGAACTGACCATAGATCTATAATGGAAATCAAACTAGAGACACAATTCTGCATTAAAGAAAAGCAAGAGTTGAAAAAATAAATGCGAATTCTGCGGATCGAACGCAGGACCTTCAGATCTTCAGTCTGACGCTCTCCCGACTGAGCTAAATCCGCTGTTATGGCTTTTAAATATGTCATTTCCAAGGTGACCAACATGATTGGAAGCAAAGTCTAGGTCAGGAACTGTAGTCTCTGTATTCCTGTATATCCTTTGCTCAAGTTATGGAAACCTGGTCCTGAACAGAACTGCTTCAGTCTACGGATTCAACCAGGTTTTTCCATTCCGATCATAGATTTTTAGGGCGAGTCACGAAGACCTGAATTGAGAACTCGAAAGGCGTATCAAATCACAAGTGTTTGAGTAAACAACGGTTTGAAATTGATCCTTTCCTAGGGTACAGCAGAGGAAAAATGTTCAGACGCAGCAAGGAAGAGAAGGTTAAAGAAAGAACTGACCTGATCCATGTTTCCAAACCTTTTGAAGCCCCAAACACTATACATCCACCAAAACCGAAGACATATTCTGAGGAAGAGAATAAAAAATACGTAGAAGTGTTGAAACATTTTCAAAATCCAGAGCTGCTAATACGCACTGAAGAAAATGGGCATAATGATGACAAGAAGGAACCTCTGAACTCCCACGAAAAATGCTGGCTCTCAAGGGAATGCATTTTCCGTTACTTAAGAGCAACGAAATGGATTGTGAAAGATGCAATTGAAAGACTAGAAAACTCAATTGCTTGGAGAAGAGAGTTCGGCATTAGTGGTGGTCCAAATAACACCGTGACCGCTGGCCTTGTTGCTCCTGAAAACGCTACAGGAAAACAGTTAATCCTGGGATATGATAGCGAAGCGCGTCCAGTTTTATATCTGAAAAACGGACGTCAAAACACAAAGCCAAGCGACCGTCAAGTTCAGCATCTTGTTTATATGCTGGAAGCTGTGATAAGCTTTATGCCGCAGGGTCAAGAATCCCTAGCCTTGCTTATCGATTTCAAGCACTACAAGGTTGAAGGTACAAACTCCAAAATTCCGCCAATTGGTATTGGCCGCTCGGTTCTACATATTCTACAAACTCATTATCCTGAAAGATTAGGAAGAGCTCTTTTGACCAATATCCCAATTGTTGCATGGACTTTCCTCAAACTGATCTATCCATTCATTGATCCTCAGACAAAAGAGAAAATCATATTCGATAAGCCATTCCTTGATTACATCCCAGGAGACGAATTAGATGCCATATATGGTGGGCAGTTGGAGTTTGAATACAACCATCAGGAATATTGGCCTGCTTTGACGAAAATGGTCCAGGAAAGACAAGAACGTTACTATAAAAGATTTGTACATTTTGGAGAAAAAATCGGCCTTAGTGAGCACGACCTGAAGGGAGATAAAGATGTATTATCATATCCTGTTGAATAGAAGGGTGGAGGTTTCTTTGGAGCCGTTGTAGATTACATGTGTAGAAATGGAGATATATTCCTCTTTAAAATCTTAGGAAAAAAGAAGTTTGCCCCATATCTAGCCCAAAGGATGCTTTTTTCTTGGGTGAGTGATTGAAATTGCTACATTACCTATTCCTCATACTGTCAAAACTGTATTGTAGGATTGACTCCATCAGAGTTTCGGCTAATCCTAATACTGCGTTCATAATAAGATAATGCCACTCTAACAAGTAAGGGTACTGCGCGTATAGAAAGGTATCGGCCCTGGTGGATTCGGGCTAAATGCTGATAAAATGTGATTTATATTAGCCATTGAGATCATATTGAAAAAGCCCATATGTCCCTATGATGCAGTAAACAATCATCGCAACCGACACTGCTGACTATTATGCACTGCTCTTTATCAGCACACACAAAACTCTAATAGATAATAAGATCGCCAGATAAAGTTGGCCTTGGTATAAACCATGTAGGCTACAATTTTTTTGCGTACAAATGTGGCCAGAGAAGCTGTTGGCTGACTACAGCTTGAAAGCGAAATATATTTTTAACTGGTGGTTCAAAGGTCCCAAGATTTGAAATAGGCGGGTTGATAATTACTTCCATGCTTGACTATAATTCATAAGATCTAAAGCTTGGAGCGTTATTGCCATATATCATGGTTTTGAGGTCTACGTTTTCCTATTTCCAAACTCAATTTAGCTGAAGATTCAGGTCGAAGTCGAAATAGTAGTCTTATAAACATATTTCAGAGAGCTTAATTTTAACAGCAAGTATGACATATAATGTTTCAGCAGAAGTTTTCATATTACAACTCCATTGATCATGGCTGCAGTTGCAGTTCCTCGAAAACGTTACAAATGACAGAGAATTCCTTCCAGATAATCTAAAAAATCCAGAGCCTTGAGTTAAATCATTAGAAGAGGAGAGTGGTTCACTTCTGAGGAAAAAGCTTTTCCTTTTGGGATTTGAGGAGCCTCTAGTTTCCATGAAAACTCGATAAGTTGATGCGACGACTCAACTAATATTACCCAGGCTTTCAAAGCTTTTGTGCATAGTGCTTTCTTTCAAGTAGTATGAAATACTTTCTATGAGAGCAAAACCATTTATTTGGCCGTAAGCGTGTTCGTAAGAAAGATGACTTGATGGTGTGTTTATTGGAGTTGGATTTCAAATGAAGGTGAACAATTTGCAAAAGAAAACCCACAATCAAAGTTGATAAGTTCAAAAAAAACTACATTATAGAGAACTTTTTTAATCCATACACTTAGTTTTCGTTATATTTGTAAAGTGCAAGCCGAATGTGTTATTCTGATAACACAGCAACCAACTATTGAATTTACACATAATATCATCATTCAACCACATATAATATAACGAACTAACAAAGCACTTAGTACAACCAGTTTCTACCGCCATTTTGGGCGTAGTCGTAGTTACCGTATGGACCTTGACCGTAATAGTTTTGTTGTGCACTAGCAGCGGCTTCCTCACCTTGTGGTTGTCCGGCAGAAGCTCCATTTGCAGAACCAGTCTGTGGGCCAGAAGCTTGACTTGTTGGTGCTTGAGAGCTTGGTTGAGTTTGAGGAGCTACACCAGCTTGCTGTGGTGCCCCATATCCAGTGAACATTTTTTGTTGTGGTTGACTGAATTGGCCATATTGAGCAAATTGTTGAGGTTGTAAGTAGAATTGTTGTGGATAATACATGTAAGGCAAGCTTTGGTAGAACGCATTATGATAAGCCAAGTTAGGTTGTGGCTGGGCAGTATTAGTACCATTTGGCTGTGCAGCTGAGGTAACTGGTGAAGCAGTAGCTATATCACTTGTAACCACAGGAGCTTGACCAACTGAGTATGGTGGTTGGTGAGCCAAACCTTGTTGTGGCAGGCCTTGTTGCTGACTTTGTTGAGTCTGCTGAGCCTGTTGATGGTTTTGTTGCTGCTGTTGTTGTTGTTGCTGTTGTTGCTCAAAGCTTCTAACATCTCTTTGGTTATTGTATTGATTGAGAGAGTTGTGATCGTATTGCTGGTAGTCATTGTAATTATAAGTTGGTCCATGGTTTTGATAATATTCATAACCTTTGTTTTGACCCTGTGGTTGTTGACCTTGTGGCTGTTGACCTTGTTGAGGTCTTTGATATTGATACAAGTTTTGTCCCACATTTTGTTGGTATTGACGTTGTTGTTGCTGTTGTTGCTGCGGTTGTTGTTGAGGCTGTTGTTGTTGCTGGTTGTTGTAAAAATTATTATTAAATTGGCGTTGTTGCTGCTGTTGCTGCTGCTGTTGCTGCTGCTGTTGCTGTTGTTGAGCTTTAACATCATCTCCCTCACCCAATAACGAGGAACCAAACGAAATTCCACCAACGTTACCTATTTGGTTAGCAGTATTAGGTAAAACAACCGGAGCATCTTGCTGAAGTCGTCTTTGAATCTTTGGTTGCTGAGGAACCTGCTGTGGAATCTGTTGAGGAATATGTTGCTGAACAGGCGCTTGCACTTGTGGAGGCTGTTGCTGGATTTCAGCTATGGTAACAGATTCAACTTCAACGACAGGCTCTGAGCCATTTTCCTGCTCTACTAAACTATCTTCAATAATAACAGTTTCAATATCTTTCGTAATTTCCTCCACCTGAGCTTCCTGTTCTTTCTTTGGAGGGGCTGACTTCTTCTTTGGAACCACTTTTGGAGTAGCAATGGCTGCCCATGATCTATTGCTTGTGGATGGGGTCACAACAGGTTTGCTTTTCTCTTCCTTAACATTTTCCGCCGTTGCAGGCTCAGGTTTGGATTGCGATGGCTGTTCCTTTGGTTCACTTGGCGCACTTTCTTCAGCTTGAGGCTTGGATTCTCTGACAGCTGCAGTGGTCTTGGTTTCAGGGTGGGAGATCGCATCGGCCCAGGAAGATTTACCTCCTGATGTAGAGGCCGTAGAAACTCCAAATGCATTAGTTGGCGTACCAGACTTGACCTCTCTGGAAGGTCTTTCTCTTCTTTGTTGTGGTTTAGATCTTGGCTTAGTTTCTCTATGTGGCTTAACATGTCCGTTCTCCTTATGTATTATCGGTTTCTCCTTTTCCTCATGCTGTTGAATTTGTTGTTTTTCCTTTTTGGAAGGCTTTTTGACTTCGTCCCATTTGCTGACAGCGCCAGTTGTGATCTTGTCAATGATGATCTCCAAAAGTTCATACTCATTAATGACGTCAATTAAATCTTCATTAGTCCAATCAGGAAATAACTCGTTCAATGTGTCCAATTTCGATTTCGTAGAATCATTCAGTTTAGAATTTCCAAAATCTCTGTTATTGAATCTTTTAGATTGATTTTTGAATCCGCCTCTTGGCCTTCTGGATTGTGCTTTTTGTACTGACGATTCAGACATTATTTATATTATTTCTTCTTATGTTTTTCTCTTGTAAAGTCAGCCAGATTTCAACTCTCAAATTCTAATGTTGAACTAGCAATCAATGGATGATTAATACTGCACTCGAGAATTTGACAGTAATCAAAGGGTTCAGTTCAAAGAGATGATTAATATTGCTGTATTTAATTCTTCTATTATCAGCGAATCGATTGTCTGAAAAGAATAAGAATAATGCAGCCTCTTTTGATCTTGTTCTGATGTGATCTTTTCCTCCTGCAGTGTTGGATTATGACAAAAGTTGAAATTGAATGCGCTTCAATATTATAACTGATTCTTTAGCTTGTTTTCTCTAATTCCTAGTGTGTGATAAGTTGCCTTCTTCCATCATTTTTTCTACTTTCTTTTTTTGCTCTGAAATTTTGTCGACGATGTTAGAGGCCATACATCACGACACCAAAAGAAAGATCTAGAGGTCAACTTCCTAAATTGGAAATAATTCTACAGTTCAATATAAAGACATAAAGAGCTGTCGTTTGTAGTAAAAAGGTTAAATTGATCGTGATATTAGTTTATTCGAGGGCTCGCTTCTACGTCGAGTAGGAACGATACATAAATAAGTCATTGTTCCAATTGTGCTATGGTCTGCTTTATTTACAATTGGTTTTTAGTGTGGAAAATGTCCAAAGCCTCGGTGACTCTAGCACTCATGGTCTTTTCACCTTCTCTGACCCACACTCTTGGGTCAAAGTACTTCTTATTTGGCTTGTCTTCGCCATCTGGGTTACCAACTGGTTTTAGCAAGTAGTCCTTTTTGGTCAAAATGTAGTCTCTGATACCGGACAAGTAGGCATATTGACAGTCGGTATCCAAATTGACTTTGACGACACCGTTTTTGATAGCAGTGTCAAACTCATGCTGAGTGGAGCCAGATCCACCGTGGAACACTAGATATAGAGGATGTCTCTTACTGCTATGCAGTTGTTTGGCTGCGAAAGCTTGGTGATCACCCAAGATTTGAGGTCTCAAGACAACGTTACCTGGTTTGTAAACACCATGAACATTACCAAAAGCAGCTGCAATCGAGAACTTAGGGTCAATAGGAGCCAAAGCTTCGTGGACTTTAAAAACAGTTTCTGGAGAGGTGTACAAGGACTCTTTCTCAACATGTTCATTGTTGACACCGTCTTCTTCACCACCAGTAATACCAATCTCCATTTCTAACCATTGACCCAATTTGGCCATTCTTGTAAAGTATTTGGCACAGATTGCAATGTTTTCATTATCCGGTTCCTCAGACAAATCCAACATATGGGACGAGAACAAAGGCTCACCGTATTTCTCGAAATGCTCTTCGTCCGCAAGTAACATACCATCGAACCATGGTAACAGCTTCTTGGCACAATGGTCCGTATGCAAGACGACTGGGATACCATACGTTGGTGCAATTGATCTGACGTAGTGTGCAGCAGCGATGGCACCAGCAATTGACGCCTCTTGGTTGGTATTCTTCACTCCCTTACCGGCAAAGTAAGCAGCTCCACCTTGCGATGTTTGCAAAATGATTGGCGAGTTGTTATCTCTGGCAGCTTCCAAGGCAGCAACCACTGTAGAGGAAGAGGTCACGTTGATCGCTGGGATAGCAAACCCTTCCTTTTGAGCATAGTCGAACAAAGCTTTGACATCATCGCCGTAGATGACACCCGTTTTTCTCTTGAGAACGTCTTGGACACCCATTGTTTGAATTAAGCGTGTGTGCTGATCGTGCTCTGCTTCACGTTGTTTAAGGGATTTGTGCGACGGAGGCTGTTTATATATATAATTTCCGAGAACTGAGTGGTCCTCTCGTGGTGGTTATGGAGGGCTTTGAGACTGGCTGATGGGACTGGCTGACGGGACTGTAATATCAACAGAGCTTTTAGCAGAAGAGCAAACAACAAAAGAGAGCAAAGAGCATGCAAAAGCCGAAAGGTGCGGGATGGCAATTGGGATTGTAGAGGGTAGAACAACGTTTTGAGAATAGACCCTGACACTTTCAGTAGTGCGAAGTGCTACACGACAAATGCTCGGCAGCGGCCAGTTGTATTCTGTCATGGCCTTCAAGTCCGACCCTGCTACAGGATGCTAATTGTGAACAAGGGCAAAAAGCTTCGGTAAGCAGGGTACAGGGACGACGCCTGCAATTATACAAAAAAAAGAGCCACGCTCAGTACTCTAAAGCATGTATCATACGAACAGTAAGTAGAAATGAATCGGTGTTTGCTGGCACCTCAACAATCTCGTCGTTGTTAGTTCTTTTTCTCTTTTTTTTGACATGCTTCGCTCAGCATGACAGAGAATAAGCAAGGGAAACGGTCTCTTTGTTATAAGAAGACGCTTACAAGTTGTTGATATGAAAGCTTAATTAGCTTCCTCTGAGACCGATAGCATAGTCCTACATACTAACACATCAGGAAACTAGCAGCAGCCGCTCAATCGTGTATGAGAGCAGACTGTCTCTGCTTTATATGGGCAGAAGAAGCCTTTAGAAGGTGGTTAGGAACTCTCCCGGTGTTTGTCGTTTAGTTCACCCACCTCTCCCGGGGAATCGCGTATAGGGTCCAGGCAAGTCCTGAAAGGTGCAACGGTAGTAGACTAGTCTCTAAACGGCAGACTAGCACAGACTTTTCATACAAGCTTTTTTGTATTATAAGAATATCTCTGTATTCTACTATTATTATACATATAATACGTACGAATCAGCCGTAGACGTTATTACACGGGCCTATCCAGTGCCTGGTGCTACGGAATGTGGAGCCATCTCTGCTGTGTATATCATGCGCTACTGCGCTTAGACGACACTCTCGTTGAAGCTTGTCTCTGCTTGGTTCTCAACCAGCACAGCATGTGGCGTAATGATAGCTAACGATATACTGACTAGCGATAACAACGTATTTATAGGGCTCGATATCAAAATCACAGGGACCGTCGTAGCGAGAAGCAATATCCACAAGTAGTTCTTGTTCAGCGGTATATCACGTCCTGCAATTCTCACTTCCTCTAACGGATAGGCGTTTATGACAAAGATCCCAGCACCTAGTATTGACAGCGACAGCAGAAGAAATAGGTTCTGGAATAGTAGTAAGAATGCAACGAGTAAGACAACGATGAAATAGTTCGAGTTGAAATAGTGCAAATTCGAGAATGTCCTTGACTTCAGTTCGTTGAAACTGGACGGTCTGCTGATCCGTCTAACATTGAAAAACTCTTTCCAGGATCTGATTGTCGTGATTTTGTGATGTAGATATGGTGTTTGGCTCTAAAAGCAAAGAGGAAAAAAAGATGTAAGTCAACCGTCTGCCACGCAAGAATGCTCTCAATCGCGCCTTACCTTTATCGTATCCATGTCCAGTCTGCTAAGACTGAACTGTGTGGGATTGAAATGAGCTGGGAAACTCATAGCATCAAAATGTCCTCCGTATAGTTGATCCAGATTGGCGCGCCCTATGTATAAGGTTGTCGATTTCAGTTTGGAATTTTTCTTAAACTCACTTGTAGGCTTATGTAATCCTTAGTAGAGATCTTAAAACAAGATAGTGTACTTCAGGAAATGAGAGAGAGAGAGAGAGAGAGAGAGAGAGAGAGAGAGAGAGAACGATAGTGATCTCCAATCTCTCTAACCCAATGGGTTAGAGAGATTGGAGGTTGTAGTTGGTACATACAAATCTGGATAGGCCAAAGCAAAAGTAGGAAAAGCTTCGGTTTTGGTTTAACTAGAGACATTATAATTATCAGGCATGAACACAGTAGGGTTTCTAGCTGAGGGTCTAAAGATTAAGCGTCACCGGCCTTTTTAGAGTTACAAGCAACAATTTTGATTTTGTCTGCTGTTATTGTTTCATTTTGATCAAGTTTGAAGGTAGCGTCCTTCACAACAAAAGTCCAAACATCATCACAAAACCCATATGTTCTTAGATGGCCCTAAAATTGGAAAAGCAGAAAGTCAGTCACCATTCTCGCGAGAAAACTCTTGAACAAGATCAGACCCATACCTTGAAAGATAGTTTGGATTTCGCGTTATCCTTCAGTGATTCCGAGACCACTTTGTCAAACTGAAACCATGTTAGCATACGCTTCATCAACGCTGAATTCCACTCATTTTTACTCACATTTGCCAATATCCTCATAGCCAGTTGCGGCTGTATCTTCTGATCACTAAAGCAATTGTTACAAAACCATGGAAACAAAAACAGAAAACAATTCCTAAAAGGTCTGAATATCCACATACGCGATCAAAGTGTCAAGTGCATCCGTTAAGGAAGTACCTATTCTATATCAACATCAGTTTAAAGCCCGAACATTAAGAGGAAAACAAGAAAAAAAAAAAAACAGAGCTCACACAGAGATCTCCAGTTCTTCCTATCAAACAAAATCAACATACGTGCTCCTCCGATAAAGCTCATAGTACCCCTGGTTACTCATGATGCTTTCCCCCCCTTTAACTCACTCTCGTCAATTACTCGCTGCGTTTTTTGTTTGTTAATCGAAATTTGGGATTCATAAATATTTAAGGATTACCCGCAAACTAGATTTGTATATTGATTGTCGCAGAGATTGACAGAGAGTGAGAGAAGAGCTAAGAGCGAAACTCTACAACAACTATCGGAGACGCTGACCTCCATTTCACCTGAACAGTATGTCGTCCACTATCTTTTATAGATTCAAATCGCAGAATAGTACGTCGAGAGTCCTTTTTGATGGCACCGGGATTACCGTATTCGATCTCAAGAAAGAAATCATCAACGAGAACAAACTGGCACCGGGAACAGACTTCGATCTGCGGTTATACAACAGTGATAGCATGGATGAGTACCAGGATGATACAGTTGTCATTCCACGTTCCACATCAGTGGTAGCCAGAAGGTCTCCAGCTTCAAGACACGGCAAAGGTTCTGCGGCTAGATATGTCACTGGGAAGGCCAAGATTGCCAAAATTGATTTGAAGAGTAGTAATACAAACAACAGCAACGCCAACGCTGCCAATAACTCCAACAACACTGATGGTGATAAAAAGATGACTGAAGAGGAAAGAATTAGCCAAATGTTTGCTGCCCAAGGAGACCAATGGAAACAGACTCAACAGCAAATGTCAAGCGCTACTCCGGTTTATAACAAACAACAAGCAAGTTCAGGTAACCCAGACGATGTTCCGCCTCCGGGATATATGTGCTACAGATGTGGCAGTAAAGATCATTGGATTAAGAACTGTCCCACCAATGATGATCCTAATTGGGAAGGGAAGCGAGTGAAGAGAACTACAGGTATTCCTAAGAGCTATTTGAAAACTATCGAAAAACCTGATGATGATGATAGTGGAACTAAGAGTTATATGATGAATGAAGAGGGTAAATATGTCATTCAAATTGCTGATGAGAAGTCTTGGGAAAACTACAAAAAGAAGGCTAATAAAACACATGATATTATTAATGAGCTTGAAGAACTCGATCCTGAATTAATTGATCCTATAAATAACAAGATATTCGATGATCCTGTTACTACTCCATGTTGTGGAAAGAATTATTCAAGAAACACAATTGAAGAAGCCCTACTGGAATCGGATTTTGTCTGCCCAAAGTGCGGAAAATCCGATATCTTTTTAGATCAATTGAAACCTAATAAAGAGCTAAGGGATAAGGTTGATCAAGTTTTAGACGAGGAATTTGAGAAAAGAGGCTTGAAGAGAAACCTCAACGAAGATGACGGAACGCATAAAAGACAAGACATCGGTTCATTACCTATAAGACCACAGCAACAATTCCAGCAGCCTATTATGCCTATTCCACCGTTTGGCCTACCATTTGTTCCACCATTCGGTCTAATACCACAAACGCAGCCGCCTACATCAAAATAAACAGTGGTGTGTAACTTATGTCTTTGAACAGTTTTAAAGAACTTTTCCGTAGAATTTAGATTTCGCCATTCGAGTAGCTTATAACAGCATACTTGCCGCTATACAACCACGAAATCTTATTTTCGTTAGTCTCTCCCCATTTTTCGGTGACCTGCTCGTAAAGACCAGCTCTTAGTCCAACGAGAACATCTGCTTTGATCGTTCTTAAAGAGAGAATCTTGAGACCAGAGCTGGCTAATGGTCCAATAGCGTCCGTAAATGAGGTAGTTGATGGCCATCTTCTGTCAGCTGTAAGTTTCCGATAGTTCATATCACCTTTAAAGACAACTAAATCCGAATTCAACAGGTCCTGATATACTTCAGCACCACCATATGATGTTTCCTCTGGGGAAAGGTTATGAAAATCAAGATCTGTTGTCCAGAATGGAGAGACATGTAGCTGCAATATTCCAGCATTATTATAATATTCGACCTTATTGATGAAAAGGTCAATCTCTTTACGGTCATTCGGAAACTTATTGATATCCTTCAAATCACTTAACAAAATGTAAAAATCCTTCAAATTCACATCCGAGACCATCCACGGAATGTCCTTTGTATGAAGCACAACTTTATTGACGAGCTCAAAATCTAATAAAATCAATGCGAAAATCAAATCTGTGTAGAGTTCAAACCCTGTATTATCAAGCACAAAGTCGATTCTCTTGGACTTTTTGCCTAGTGGAGATGACAAGGTTTTCCAAGCTTCACTCAAATCGTTCACCAGTATATTTGCTTCCGACTTCTTCCTAGCTTCTGCACCTTGAACAGATTTGATATCATCTAGAGTTGCAGTTGCAAGTAAGGATAAATCTGTCGCATTCCCCCACAAAGAGATCTCTGCAAATTCATTGAACAATAAACTTTTAGTTAAAGAATCAATACCATCCATTTTTGAATCTTTGTTTAGCTTGTAGTAATGGAGCGCCAATTCAGAAACACCTGCAACGGACGATATAAATGATCCACTTTTTAAATTGGCGAATACATCATAGTTGAACCACTTGCTTTGTTGCTTGAAGTAAATGTTTATGTAACGATACAGTACACTCTCCAGGAACATCCAAGGACCAGTGAGCCATGTGAGCTTTTCAGACTCCAACACCCTGTTGAAGGACTGCAGATGGCTGTCGATCTCAACATCCTTGCTGCTGAAAGGTTCAACTGGAGCATCATCAGCCAGGTCATCCTTTAGTTTGGTCAGTTGCTGACGAATGGCATCTCCTTGTTCCCGAGTCTCAGAATCCAAAGCATTCTTGGAAGCTGTTATAACGTCTTCAATTGCATCTTGGAGAATCTTCGGCCAACGTGTTCTGGCTGTGGAAAAGGCAAAAGAGTGAGTGTCACTGTTGTAATAGACAGGTGGTACTGGAAAAGAAAGATTATTAGCTCTGAGCTGAAAGAATGTTGTTGCGTCCTATCAAAGTATCTTACATGTCGACATTTTTGTGTGCTGATGTACCAGCTTAGTTGAACTTTATGTTGTGCTTTCAAGACAGCGCTGTTTTTCGAGACATATCTGGTTTTAGCTTAACCACACACACCAAGAAAAACATAAGAAATCAATGAGTCAACCAGCGAAGACTCTGAAAAGTTCATTTGGGGACTGCCTCAAAGCATACAACGATATAAAGCTACTACCAGGACGTCAGGATTCTGATGTTTCTCAGAAGCAAATTCAGGACACCATTCAACAGTTCATAGACGTCAAGCAAGGTATCGCGAGTGCCTCTGTATTCAGCGTCAATGAATCATTTGAAGATATCAACACCAATGAGATTAGAATGCTTTCTCTCGAGTACTATTTGGCAGAACTTTACTCTTTATATACCAAACCTGTGAAAACGGTCAACCTCAAGAAAGCTGTGATTCTGTACCTGCAATATTTGACAAATCTTTGCAACTACAACATATTGGACAGGAAACAGGTTGAAAAATACGAGAAATTGAGACAAAACCCATTTGAAGTTCAGAACACGAATGTAATAGTTCCATCAAGGGAGGAAAAGATTGCCAACTACAGATTGGAAAAATCGTTAAGCCAAAAGCTACAACTCCTTAATAACTTAGATTCCAATGAGGAGGACTACCAAAAAACTGATGAGGAAGAACTAAGGGGATTATATCTCAGCCAGCTTGAACTGTTTGCTTTGAAAGCTTTTGAAAACATAAGATTTCTTATTCAGGAACTGGATTTTTTACAGAATGCTCCAGAGCCTAAAATTACCCAAGTGGAAGAGGAAACCACAGATTCGACAGGGTTTACTGAAAAGTTAGAAACAATTCACAAGGCACCACTATCAAAAGAAGGAAAGATTCTGAAACCTTTCACTTTAGTGAAGAAGGATGATCTACGCAAAAAGGTTTTCGGAACAGGTCAGTATTTGCCTACTGTTACAGTTGAAGAGTTCCTTGAGCAAGAGTTGGCGAACGGTGGAATGATTAGTGGCGGTGGGAATGACCAGACTGTCGAGTCAAGTGACGAGGATGACGAGATGAAAAATGACCGTGAAACATATAGGAAGCGCGAATGGGATGAGTTTGTGGAGACCCATCCAAAAGGTTATGGTAATACAACAAATAGAGGGTAAAAATCAAGTTGTATATTTCCAATATGGATCAATTAAATTCAACTATTGTGCTTTTCCCTCAAAGCTCTCGGGAAATCGTTTATCAGGCTGTAGTATTCCTCCTTGATATCTTGATAACTTAAGACATCATCGTTTTCTTCATCAATATGCTTGATGATCCATTGATCATCTTCACGTAATGTGATCAGCAAGTTTAAGATTATAGAGTATATACCAGCAACAGTTAGTAGAAACGACTCATCATTAGACCAGGTGCTCTCAAACCTATTTATGAACTCATATAAAGCTTCTAAAGCTCCTCTATAATTATTATAGTTCAATCTAAATGCATATAAAACTTGATAGAAGAACAGCGACTTGTGGGTGTCAGTTTTATAAGATCTTGACTTCGTCAATAAAATTTGATCAATCTTAGGTAGGTCTTGATTGAACTGTAATTCATTAAGTTTTCTCATATCTCCAATTTTGTACATTTTATAAACCAGCCCACTCAGTGCCTCATCTTTTATTTTGGCATCAGAGATATTATTCAAAGCAGTTTTTGCAAGTTCAAAATTTGAAAGTTCAATAGCTATTGTGAATAGTGTGTAATATTTCTGTTCGAGATATTTGTTGTCAAATTCATTGTTGAAATTGTTTACAATTGAAAGTTTGATGAATTCTAAAGCAGCTTGAAACTTCAGTTTGTTTAAAAATAATACGGCTAGGTTCAAATAATATTTCGATAAGCTTGTATGGAAGAAAACAGAATAATCTTCCAGTTCTGCAAAGTATTTGAGCTCTTCTGGTGTCAATTTATATCTTATTATTTGCTGTGAATTCTTGATCAAAATGTTTTTGGATTTGTTTGCTTCGTTGATATTCAAGTATACAATAGCTTTGAAAATCTTGAAAACTGGACTATCTTGAAAGAATTTTAAAAATTTTGAATGTAAGATATATGAGCAGTTGTTTAGAATCAAATAAGAACTGATGGAATAGAGGAGCTCATTACTGTTGATGAATGGTAAAAATTTATGATTAATAAAATCGTTGAGGCTGGATCCATTGATTTGAAATCCATCTGAGAATTTATATCTAATTAGCTGTGCAAATAAGCTATTCCCGATTGAGGAAACTTCATCGAATTCTAAGTTGTGATGATTGGCAGTAAAATTGATGGATAGAGTCGCATAGAATATTTGGAAGTTTCTGAAGATTGATAATATTTTTGATAACCTCAAACTCAACTCTTCTTTATTACCAAACTCCAACACCAGCAACAAAACCAGAATATCAAATAGAATTTCTTCACTTACTTTAACTACTCCAATCAATGACTCTATCACAAACGAAAGACTCCATTCAGTTAATTTTGATCCCGTAAATGACTCAGATATAATGGTATTTGTGTTTGTAAACTGGAGACTAATCAAATCGTCAATCAGTTTGAATATGTCGCCTAGATTCCTCAACTCGTTAATGAGATTTGTCAAATTCGAGCTATTGAATTTATTATTTAGAGCCTCCTCAAAAACCAAATTCAAGCTTTCGTTCCAGGAATACTTCGAGTTATTTTTGAGGATGAGGTTATAAAATTTATTTCTAATATTGTTCAAAACGTCACTCGCAATAGATTTTCTGAAACTAGAAATTGTGTTTAAGAAACCTAAATGGTCACCGATATTATCGTATTCATCTATTTGGTGAAGCTTTAAAGCTCGATTTGAGCTCAATAATTCAATGTTTGTTGACTTTCTGATTAAAGTAAAATTTTGTCTGTTGATCACAAATACCATATTCAACTCTGGTTCGATGAAAAACTTCAAAGGTTCTTCCGAGTGCTTTTTAAATTCCCTGCAGAGTGAATCAAATCGTGACCACTGCTTTTGAATGTTATTATCGTAATTCTTATCATATCTGATCGATTTTCCAACAGTTTTAACGACTCGCTCTCGTACTGACAGATCATCTAGAACATTTGTGTCTTCATCATTGAGATAATTACCGAGAACGTGCTTTTCGAAAATAGGAACGACGGTTTCAACAATTTCATTTGAATAAGTATTTGATTCAAAGATCTTATTCAAGTAGTATTCTGACCAGGTCTCACTACCTTCGTTTTTGATTGGCTCAAATTGTAAGTTGTTATTAACTGAAATCCATTCTTTTGTGTAATCTTCATTGATTTGAAGTTTTTGTATGATAGATGAGGTGTTACTTTTCCATAAGACCCATAATCCAAAAGCCTGCTTAGAATTCGATGCATGAGTCAGTTGAAAATCTGATACTAGCCATATGGCATTCTGTTCTTCTAGTTGTGATGCGAACTCAAAATTTGTACCCAAATCTTGGACATTAATGGAATTGGTATTTTCTGATGCAAGTTCAAAAACTTTGAAATAACCGACACCATAGGGTAAAAATAGCGTCAGGTAGTGATGGTCATTAACAGAGAGGATATTCAAAAGTTTGGAAGGAGTTGAATCAAAAAATTCTCTGGTATTTAATATGTTGTGGTCAATAGACAAGACGTCACTCAAGTCCTTTTCAAGAACTAAAGACTGCTTCGTGACTGACCAGATTCTCAATCTTTTATTGATTGATATCGTTATTATGAAATCATGGAAGCGTGCAACATCAATGATTGCCTTAAGCGAGAGCTCACCTTCACTTGAAATCACTTTTTGAGCAGACCAAGGCTTAAAAAATCCACTCAAGGACTCAAAATAAGAATTATCGTTATAGATGATAGGTTCGATAGCAAAGTCTGTCGGATTCTTTTGCAATCCAATGACACCACCATCCTTTAAAAAAACGACAGAATAGTCATATGAAAATGAGTACAACATATGTGGCACTCTTATATCAAACCCATATGAGTTTGTAATTTTACACCATTCTTGGTAATTGGATGACTTGAGTGTCAATTTCGTTCTCTTATGTTTCACAAAATCTGATAGCTTGAGAAGAATCGTGAGCGTCATACCATGGAAAGTAATCAGATCAATGACAATACAGGCCTCCTGTTCCGAATTGGTGAATTCGTTAATAACAAAACAGTTGGATCTTATACGATCAGGAAGATTTATTCTTAGAGTTCTAAGCTCAATGCTCATGTTATTGTTCAACTGAAGTGGTGAAAGAAGTACCGAACTTCCATTATTTATGATCCTGTAGCAAATTCTATTTGGTATTACATTTGAGCTGATGATTATTACATCTGCTGCAGTTGTTAATCTTGCCTTGAATTCATCCTCTGGATCTGCCGTTCCGGTTGTGCTCTTCGACCACAAATGACGAGCTACATCGAGAACGATTATTTCCTGCTCAAGAGATCCTGTTCGGCTTCTTGAATATTGAGTCACAACAGACATCCTCGATATCCTCGATCCTTGGCCAACTCTCACGGCTTCAAGATCATTCACTCTTTGTTTATTTACTTTGGAAAAATTCTTTGAGAACTTGACTAACCCTAAGATTACATCATCAATTAGTAAAATATAATATTCAATTACCCGGTGTTTATTTAGTGCCCGAATTGACTGTATAAATATACTTAAGGCGCGCCGAAAAAAAATTTTCAGTACTCCTCAGTTCTCCTCTATGATGTAATTGAATTCATATTGGATGACTATATAGTACGTGTTTGTAATATTTTAGCTCTTGTGTTGATTCAGTTGTATGGGATTTACTCTGATGAATTATATAATTTTTCAAACTAGAGTATGTGAATATCTAATGATCGCAAACTATTATGCAAAGCTCTGAAATGTTTCATACAATAGGCATCTCACTGGAGCCATTTTGATAAAATCTGGATTCCAGTCTAACAATTGCATAGCTTAGCTGGTTTTTTATGAAGCTAGACTTCTCATATTTGGAAAAGGTATGTGATATTTTCTCATTATTCAACAAAGAACCTTGGATATGGTTGGCTTCATTCTGTATGATGATATTACAAAAACAAAGCTGGAATTACCTGCTGATTTTACTGATGTATAAGTTTTTGCACCACTGATTCGAAACAATATATCTGGTTTGGTTGATGTATGCCCTGTTCAAGAATCTTGACTTATTAACTGTGTCTACAGAGTTCTTTTGCGAATTTGAAGAGACCTTTTAGTGTTTAATGAAATGACGAGCCACAGCACTGGGCACTGAATAGGATGAGTGACACTGCTTCAAGTGAGCCTAGAAAACTCACGCTACTGATCTTTAGATACTAAGGAGTTTAATGGATCGAACATGTTTTTCATAATTCTTCAGGTGTTGAATTGTAAGTTTTATTAATCGAATACTGGAAGAAATTGAATTTTTCAAACTACATTTCCAAGTGATGATACCTTAGATGACGAGTCTAAATTGGGTTATCCATTGAAGAGAACTTTTTTTTAATTACCATTCATGCTTTACTGACTGGAGATTGGAAAGTTCAATTCGTTCAGAATACAAAAAGATGTATAAGAATTCGTAACTAATTAATATCATAGTTGAGAAAGTTCTGTGGATGCAGCTTAAAAGTATTTTGGCTGTTTGTTTTGATGGCATAGGATGATATGAAATAAACAAATAGACAAGCATATGTCTGATTTTCTATGAAGATAAACTGTTTCGAGTCTGATGTCATCAAAACAAACACACCTTTGACGGTGACAAACATTGAACAACGAACGGTAAGTCCACAAAATCACCATTTCTATTGAGTGTGCATGTTTATGATGATCTTCCACATTTCACGACGGTCAACTGCGCTTTCTCTCTGTTAGGAGAAGGCTTTGATGAATATATGCCTGTGACAGGGCGTGGCACTGAACACGAGTACATTCAATAGACTTTGACTATGACTGATACAAAAGTGCTAACAACAACCAGATCTTGCTATAGTATGTATACCATATCAGTGTCCTAAGCGAAAATGAGTGCTGAATAGATGATGACAACTTAACCAAAGTAATTAGTGACTTCTCGAATGATGTTCTTACTGAAGATTTGCATGTCAGCCTGATCCTTTGAGCTCGTTTTCACTTCAATACAGCTGGTGCTGATACAATGTAACTCGCTAACATCTAATCAGACGCTTCCGCTTCCCTGCAATATACTGTAGATCCGCCAACGTCACATCGCATTCTGCTGCTCAGGGTACAGACAGAGGCCTCACGGCTGCGCTGTAAGACCTAGGCTGAAAGACCTCATCATTTACCAGCCCAGCCCGACTTACCAACCGCAGGGTAATTTTCAATATTGTGACTAATCCGAAAAATTTTTTAGATACGAGATATAAAAAGAACTGGTACTAAAGAAGTTTTCGTTCTCTGTTTCGACTAACTGATTCTTTAAGCCCATAGCACACAAGAGCACAGACACATACCTCTGCTTTGTGAAAGTTTCAATTGGAAACATACGAAGGAAAGCGGGCGTACTTGTTTATGACATTTTCAACGATCTTCACTTGTCAAGACTACATTTCTGATCATATCTGGAAAACTAATCAATATTAAGAAAAGGAACCAAAATAAGATGAGCGCATTATTAACTAAAACCTTCAACATAAGATCAAGACTAATTTTCCAAAGATCAAATGTCACTCGTTCTTTGGCAACTTCTACCAAAAATGCAACTTCTACCACTGCTTTAGATAGGGCTACTTTCACCATTCGTAACGGACCTGTATTCAACGGCTATTCATTTGGTGCTAATAAGAATATTAGCGGTGAGGCTGTTTTCACCACTTCCTTAGTGGGATATCCTGAATCAATGACTGATCCTTCCTATAAGGGCCAAATTTTAGTATTCACCCAGCCTTTGATTGGTAATTATGGTGTTCCATCAGGGAAGATTCGTGATCAGTATAATCTTTTGAAGTATTTTGAGAGTCCTCAAATACAGTGCATAGGAATTGTTGTTGCCGATGTTGCATTACAATACTCACACTGGACTGCTGTTCAATCTTTAAGTGAATGGTGTAGAAGTGAGGGTGTTGCTGCCATCACTGGCGTTGATACAAGAGCAATTGTTACTTATTTGAGAGAGCAAGGTTCATCTTTAGCTAGAATGAGTATTGGGGAAGAGTATGATGCAGATGAAGATGAGGCTTTCCAAGATCCCGGATCTGTCAATTTGGTTCATAAGGTCACGACAAAAGCACCATTCCATATTTCTTCAACAGGTGACTTCCACGTTGCTGTCATTGATTGTGGTGTCAAAGAGAACATTCTTCGTTCCTTAGTCTCCAGAGGGGCTTCGGTGACTGTTTTTCCATACGATTATCCTATCCACAAGATTGCTAACAACTTTGATGGTATATTTTTATCAAATGGTCCAGGTGATCCTACTCACTGTGCTTCCACTGTTAGCAACTTGAAGGAAACGATGGACACATACCAAGGCCCAATATTTGGTATCTGTTTGGGTCACCAACTCTTGGCTTTAGCCTCTGGAGCAAAGACTATTAAGCTTAAGTATGGTAACAGAGCCCACAACATTCCAGCCTTGGATCTAACTACTGGTAAATGTCATATTACATCCCAGAATCATGGATATGCTGTTGATGCTTCTACTCTGTCACCTGAATTCAAGCCTTACTTCATTAATTTGAACGATCAATCGAACGAAGGAATGATTCACGTGTCTAGGCCAATTTTCTCAACTCAGTTCCATCCAGAGGCCAAAGGTGGGCCATTAGATTCCTCATACCTGTTTGACAAGTATTTCGATCTGATCAGAGAATACAAATCAAAACAGCAAGAGTTAGTCGGTGTTGTCAGTAACAAGCCAACAGACTTACTCGTTAACATTCTCTCCAAGGAGAGAGTGAACTAAACTATGTAAATCAATGAATCAGTCATAGTATATACTCGCGTGAGCGCGCGTTTGTAGTGTTACTTTTTTCTACCGATGCAGTTGATGCAGTTGATGTAGCTGGCGTTATTTTGGTTCGTCCACCGAAGTCGGTCTAAAACATAACGCATCGTCCACGACACGTTTAGGAAGCATAAAACCTCAGCAGTCGCCACTCGTTAAAAATCAAATAAGTCTGTGCAAATAAGAACCAGACAGACTGCCAATGTCGTTGCTGCTATGAATGAGAACACCAAAAGAGATGGGCTCGCCCAGCGTCTCAGAAATTTGACGAAGCAAGAACTGTCGAACCGTGATGTTTTCGGCCGCGCTATCATCCACATTGTTTGCATCCTTGGACGTTTTGACTTACTTGAAAGCCTCTTGGATAACCCTAATCTCAATATCAATATGACTGACTATGAAAGTGCATGGACTGGTCTTCACCATGCATTGTTTTATGGGAAACTATCCTGTGCTCGATTATTGCTCGAAAAGAACTTTGACATCATCAAGATTAAAGACAGAAACGGTTTAACTGCAATGGACATATATCACTTGAAATACTCATACGAAAACTTCAAAATACATCCACTCTTCATTGGTGAAAATGATACCAATTATATACCAAGAGTAACTGGCAATGCTAAGCTTCGTAACTCAACATGGTGGAATCCTGACGAGCGAGGTGGTTCCGCCGTATATACTTTTGGTGTTAACGTCAACAATCAGCTGGGAACAGGTGATACTGATGACAGATTGAAGACTCCGCATAGGGTTGAAATTCCTAGCTTGAGAAAACATGATGAACATCTATCTATATCTGATAGATTGGTAAAACCCAGAATTAAGGATATCAAACTATCTAAGACTCACGCGATCATACTTACTAATGAAAGCACCATGAACTGTCTCATTGCTGGTAATCCTTCAAGAGGAAGATTAGGCCATGGATATTCTCTTCCAAACTACAAATTCACGCCTATAGACTATTTCACTGATGAGCACATAACTCAAGTTGCAATCAGTGAAGATCATTCACTGGCACTGACGCGAAATGGTGATGTATACTCATGGGGATTGAACAATTTTTATCAACTAGGGTACTCTACCGAACTTTTTAAAGAGAGGGCTGACACTTATTCGAATGGGCCTAGAAAAGTCTCACATGTTTTGAAAAAACTGAAAATCCAAGGCGTTTCATGCTCAAAGATTCATAGTGCCGCATACGCTGGTAAAAGTTTGATAACATGGGGGTTGAATGTTGGCCAGATGGATTGTGTAAGTGCAGGTCCTTTAATCAAGAGTGGAAGATTCAAGGGAATAGTGCAGCAGCCTAGAAAATTAGAATTTTCATGCGAAATTATTCAAGTCATAGCCACGGATGATTCCACAATCATATTACTACAGACGTATGAATGTCATATTTTGACAAGTGGAAACCATTTAAGATTCCAATTGCCGCAGTATAAATCCTTGAATAATGAATTTGATTTTTTCAGGCCTGCGATCTATTCCAAAAGGCGCACAATACAGAAGCTAGTTTCTAAGGATTCCTCAAAAATTGGAATCTTATACAATGATGGCTCAGTTTCTGAATTCGGAGTTGATATGTTTTCCAAATCTTCAAATGTGAAATATAGCAGTATTTGGAACCCTCGAAATGATCATTTGAAGTGCGCTGATGTTGACATTGGAGCAGATGGATCGATTGTGATCTGCACCAAATCCGGATGCGTGTTCAAGAAAGCCACTAGACCATCAGGTAAATCAGATCTCAAGTTTAACAAAATCGAGAAACTTTCAAGAATTGTAAAGGTATCTTGTGATCCATTATTTGCCTCTTTTGGCTTCATCAAAGATGACATAGATCTCTTACCCGTTGAGTTGACGAAAAATAGATTTAAACTGGATATGTGTTATCTTCTGCCAATATATCCTTCGCAACAAAGAAGAAAGCAAGAGGAGTTAATCCAGATAGATAATGCAGAGTATTATCTTTTCGATTTTCTGAATAAGCCATTTTCTGAATTGAACGATGACACAGATAATTTCGGTCTCATCAAAACGTTTGAAGTTGAAGAAGTCGAGACTAGCTCGACAGATCCGTTGTATTCTAGATACATCAAGAGATGGAATCAGAAACAGTCGGTAAAAGACACATTCCAGCCTATGGATGAAGACAGGATTATGATTTACCTGCTGAAGGAAGATCTGAAGTATCAGTTGAATACACTGGATAATTACTCTGGTAAAGGCTATGACCTAAATCTTAATGTCGATGATTGTTACCTTGGAGTTCATGAATCGGTTTTCTATTTTGCAGAGAAATTTCAGTCAATTAGATATCAAGATATTATTATTGACGATGCAGTCTTTCATAAAGTTGATCATAATAACGTTATCAAGATAGATAATGTTAGTATCCATACCATTTTGATTATGCTAACCTTACTCTATACAGGGAAATTGTTTAAGCCTTGGGAAACAGAGACAACTGAGTATTTTTGCAATGTGAAGAAGCAATCTCTCAGCTTACTCAAGAACCTCAATATGGTTGATGATTTCGGAAGAAATACAATCAATGTCGATTCCAAATTTAAAAACTTAAAGAACTTCAAGAATGATGTAATCATTTCATTAAAAGATGGAGAAGAAGTAAGATGTTGCTCTTATATACTAAGGGCTAGAAATGCTTATTTCGAAACTGTTTTAAGCCACCAATGGGATCTTCGTAATAAAATACAGTTCGACCACGTTGATAAAAAAGTGTTTAGTATTGCTTTGAACTACATTTATGGGCATGAACAATTGTCGCTTTTGGACGTCTACCATGATATTGATGACTCCACAGATTTGATCAACCTTTTGCTTGAATTGATCGAGTTAAGCGATGAAATTCTTTTGTTTGGACTAAAGGGACTATGTGAATCGATGATCAAAGATTTCATTGGCTCTGAAAATGTTTTGCTGATACTACATCATGCTGAGATCTTGAATTGTAACAAGCTGATTGGCGAATGTTTATGGTTTATCTATAACAATATCGAATGTTATTTGTTTGATTCAACTTATCACCAACTTTTATCAGATTCAATAATCACTAGGATTGATCGCTATTGCCGTTGGTTGAATAAGGTTAACAATTACAAATTTTGTGATAAAGACTACGAAGCGTGGTATGATAAGCATTCAGATGAGACAGTCAGAAAATTTTTGGGAAACATAGAACAATTCAATTCTTTTTTTTTAGGTGACAACACGTTTCAGCCTTTATTTGATATGAAGTCGAAGAAAAAACAGAGTAACAAGCAGTCTACAAAATCTGACCAAAGAAGAACTAGCTCACCAACAATAATCTCTTTGGTGACAGGTGAAAAACATGAAGTAGAAGCAAAGTCTAAACCCTTATCGAATTCCTTTGTGAATAATCTCAGAACTCTAAACGTTGCGGAAGGGTATGTTTTTGAGGATGTTGATAGTGATGGATTTCAGCCTGTTGTCTATCGCCGCAGAAAGTCATCAGCAACAACGAGACGACCTTCTCCTATAATGACTGTTCCCAAAATAACACCAACAAAGTCAAATATGATCCCGCATTCAGTCTCGTCTAGCCTACATCCGTCATGCGATAATAGCGGAGATCTTTCTAATAACAACTGGCCTGAGCTGGAACATAGAACTCCATCTTCAGTCGTCACCAACATCTCAAGCACTTCTTATTGGGCAAGTGGGAAGAGTGAACCAAGCAGTTCGTTATCGAAACCACATTCTGTTCCAAACTCTGGCAAAACTCTTTGGCCAGAAATTACAGAAACATCCCCGTCCCCAAGTCCGAAAGTAATATTTTCAACAACCAAGATCTCGCAAAAAGAAAGAAAGAAAATGATGAAATCTAGTGGCTCTGGAGTTATCAGTATACCATCAAAGCCTGCTTGGAAGACATCCAACCTCATTAATACGCCTTCGGCTTCCGCTGCTGTTTCTATGTCAAATTCATTGCTAGCAGCTAGAGAGGAGGCATATAGTGCTGAAATCAGTCCTACTCCTTCATTGGCAGGTATTATTCATGAGGAGGAGCATCGGGTTATGGAAATGAAACGCACAGAGACCAAAAGCTTAGCTGAAATTCAGCAAGAAGAAGAGTTTGCATCGTGGTGGGAGAAGGAGTCACATAGAGTTCAAGAACAAATGGGTCTTCTAAATCCCAGCAATAAACAAAGCAACAAGGGGTGTGGAAATGGACATTTAAAGAGACAACAGAAGAGAAAATTAAGCTCGAGGAATAAAGAACGAACTAGCGTAAGTTGATTTATGATATTCATACGGAATATACCCATCCCGGTATCGTTCTCCAAGGCCCATAGTCGTTGATCAAACCATGCGTGATGTATATAGACATATTTATTGATATTTACCGGCAATACCATTATGATGTATTGATATTTCTGCTGGCTTATCCAGGAAAGGGCCCATCTGTGAGCTGCAGGACTTTCTTAGGTGCATCACTGAAACCAGCCATATTCTCTCATGGAGACTCGGCTAAATTCAACTTCGATCCCTTCCGTTCTCAGTTTCTCTGCCTGTAGTATTTCACCGCTCCCTTCCCTTGGTGATATTCCACCTGCGGAATTTACCACTCTCCACCATGGAACATTAGTAGTGTTGAACTCCTGGTCGCTCCGTAATGAGAGCCATTTCAAAGCTTGTCCAACCTGACGTGCATTTCTGGGTCTTCCAATCATTTCTGCTATACGCCCATAGCTTGTAACACGTCCCTCTGGAATTTGTTGCACTGCGCCATAAACTAATTGACTAAACTCTGGCGAAGGATGCATCTTTCTATGAGTTTACACTTTAAGTAGCAATAAAGCGCAGTCTGATCTCGCTAAAAAGACACAAGAATACGTTATCCAGAATGTGCTCTCATAGGCGATCAGTTTGAGACCAAGAACAGCTCTCCGTAACGGTTTCTCTATCGAATGCGAGTCCACTCAGGAATTCCCAACTTGAGTTGCATCTGGTCGAAAAAGTTTATGCGGGAACGTTGTTTGTCTCGGCCACGCTCATCTGAAGACACCATCACCCGGACATAAGAAGAGTGCAACTAGATAAACAAGAAACTTCAAGATGACCGTATTACTTTCCATTTGGGTATATATGTGTCATATTTGAAATAGCAATAATGTATGGCTAGGGATGATCTGGCATTTGTTTATTAAATTTAGCTGAATAATACCCTCTGGTGCCTGAATGCGTCCCGTACCAGTAGTTTTTGCCATTTTCGATTGATGTCAGTGCGAGTATAAACGCAAAATTGGAAAATTGTGAATTTCAAAGTTTGGGCATCTACAGGTAAGGGGGTTGTTTGCTAGTACGCCTTAGTCGAGTATTTAACTGGCACTGGTTCTCTGTTTGACTGAAATAAAAGTACGACCTCTCGTGAGACAAAGACTACTCATACTCGGGTTTACTATACATATACGTATGTCAACAAACAATCAAGTTAGCTGATCTACCTCCCAAAATTAGAAAAAATGGTAAGAAATCTCTTTCCTTTCAAATAGAAGATATACATGTAACGCTAACCACTTTAATAGTCTAAATCTGAAACTGATGCGGCTAGGAAAAAGAGATTTTTTCTGGAAACGGACGCCAAAACTGAACGACTAAATGATAAACACGACACAGCCAAACGGTTCAGATATTTGCTCGGATTAACCGATTTGTTCCGCCAGTTCATTGAGTTGAACTCTTCAAAGGACCCGAGCTTGAAGAAAATCGTGAAATCGCTGGATCTCGAAACATCAGTAACCAAGAAGAGAAAGAATAGAGGCTCCAACTCAAGACGAAGAAAGACTGAGAAGGAAGAAGATGCTGAGTTAATCCAAGATGAAGAATTGGAAGAGGAAACCACTGTTTTGACAGAATCACCAAGATATGTACATGGAACACTGAGAGAATACCAGATTCAAGGCTTAAACTGGCTGATATCTCTTCATGAGAATAGTCTATCCGGTATCTTGGCCGATGAGATGGGGTTGGGCAAAACTTTGCAAACAGTTTCATTCTTGGGTTACTTGAGATATAATAAGAATATAGATGGACCATTCATCGTGATAGTTCCCAAATCAACGCTTGATAATTGGAGAAGAGAATTTGCAAAGTGGACACCAGAAGTTAATGTCTCCGTTCTTCAAGGTAACAAGGAAGAGAGAGCTGATATAATACGGAACACTGTGTTCGAGGCGAAATTTGACGTTTTAGTAACATCTTTTGAGATGATTATCAAGGAAAAATCTTCTCTTAAGAAAATTGCATGGCAGTATATCATCGTGGATGAAGCACATCGAATCAAAAACGAGGAAAGTGCACTATCTCAAATTATCAGGTTATTTTACTCGAAAAATAGACTACTTATTACGGGTACGCCATTGCAGAACAATCTTCATGAACTCTGGGCTTTACTGAACTTTATTTTACCTGACGTCTTTGGCGACTCTGAAATATTCGATCGATGGTTTGATGGCAATGATGATGACCAGGATATTGTTGTTCAGCAATTGCACAAACTATTAAGTCCATTTTTATTGAGAAGAGTTAAGTCAGATGTTGAAAAATCACTTCAACCAAAAAAAGAAATCAACCTATACGTAGGAATGTCAGAAATGCAAATCAAATGGTATCAAAAGTTATTGGAAAAGGATATCGATGCAGTAAATGGTGTTGTTGGCAAAAGGGAAGGAAAAACCAGGTTGTTGAACATTGTAATGCAACTTAGAAAGTGTTGTAATCATCCTTACCTTTTTGAAGGTGCAGAACCAGGCCCACCATACACTACTGATGAGCATCTGGTTTTTAATTCAGGAAAAATGGTAATTTTGGATAAATTACTCAAAAGGATGAAGCAGCAAGGATCTAGGATCTTAATCTTCAGCCAAATGAGTCGCGTTCTAGATATATTAGAGGATTATTGCTATCTAAGAGATTATGAATACTGTCGAATTGATGGTTCGACTTCTCATGAGGAGCGTATCTCTGCTATTGATGAGTACAACGCACCCAATTCTGAAAAATTTATATTTTTATTAACTACTAGGGCTGGTGGATTAGGAATAAATCTCACATCTGCTGACATTGTGGTTCTTTATGATTCCGATTGGAATCCTCAAGCTGACTTGCAAGCTATGGACAGGGCCCATCGAATTGGGCAAACCAAGCAAGTCATGGTTTTTCGATTTGTTACAGAAAATGCTATTGAAGAAAAAGTTATTGAAAGAGCAGCTCAAAAACTGAGGTTAGATCAATTAGTTATTCAACAAGGACGTGCTGTTAACAAGAATACTGCGATTGGAAACTCCAAGGATGATTTATTAAGTATGATTCAATTTGGAGCAAAAGATGTTTTTGAAAAAACTACATCAGCACTCGAAACTGATATTGATGAGATATTGAAAAAGGGGGAAGAAAAAACAGCATCTCTTAATGCTAAATATTCAAGATTAGGTCTTGATGATTTGCAAAAATTTTCATCCGATCAATCGGCATATGAATGGAATGGCGAGAATTTTGCAAAGAAATCAAACGATGATGGAATTAACTGGATCAATCCTGCAAAGAGAGAACGCAAGGAGCAAACTTATTCTGTCGATAACTATTATAAAGATGTTTTACAAGTGAAGTCCTCGACTCAGACCAAAGCTCCAAGAGCTCCAAAGCAAATCAACATTCAGGATCATCAGTTTTACAACCCGTTAATTAAGCCACTACTAGAAAAAGAGCAGTTGTACTTCAAGAAATCCATCAACTATAAAGTTACTCTTAGCGATGTTGAAAGTGATGCTGAAGATGACAGTGAAATAGATGTGCCATCAGTTAAAGGAGATAAGCAAGCAAAGCGTAAAGTAGAACAGCAAAAAATCGCGAATGCAACACCATTAACAGCTGAGGAGGAGGAAATGAAGCAGAAATATATCAAGGAAGCGTTTGGAGATTGGAGTAGAAGGGATTTCACGAACTTCATTCATTATAGTGCCAAGTATGGACGAGATAATTATGAAGAGATGGCTAAGCAAATGGACAAGAAATCCACAACTGAGATTGAACGATATTCTAAAACCTTCTGGGAAAAATACAAAGAGATTGAAGGTTATGAGAAGTATGTTCAACAAATAGAAACTGGAGAAAACAAGTCCAAAAGGCTTATTATTCAAGCAGATCTTTTAAAGCAAAAGCTCGCACAAACACCAACTCCTTTGAAAGATCTAGCTATACAGTATCCGCCAAATAACTCTAAGAGAATGTACACCGATACAGAGGACAGATTTTTATTAGTCACCGTACAAAAAATTGGATTAATGTCTGAATTTCTTTATGAGAGAGCAAAAAATGAGATAAGGAAAAGCGAGCATTTTAAGTTTGACTGGTACTTCCTCTCACGCACACCACAAGAATTAGCAAGAAGAACCAATACATTATTGTTAGCCATAACACGGGAATTTGAAGGGCCAGATGCTTTGAAGAGAAAGAAAAGTAAAATTGCCTCCAGTGTTAATGGTAATACCGACAGTCCAACAAGAAGTCGTCAAGGAACTGTTGAGCCCATAACAAAACCTGATAATAGAGCTTCAGAGAAACGATCTATACTTAACGATGAAGGACCTGAGTCGAAAAAACTAAAGGTTTAGAGATGTGTATATGACAACATAAACTAAAAGCTTCAAACATTGAGCATACATACAATGTAAGCTACCAATATTAAACAGTCCGAATCGGTATATAAACAGTCCAATCCTTCATGTCTTTCCCTTACAGGATTTTTCGATCTAACTCTCAAGAGGAACAAAACAATATAGAAAATATCTGTGGGATGTCTCTATATCCTAAACTCGCTTGTCTTCTGTCTGTTTAAAACAACTTAGAATGTTTCTAGTTTAGCAGATTGATTGTATGCCTTCCAAATGAAGACAACCACCAACAAACAAACAATCAAATATTCCGCATGAATTAACAGAAGAAATTTATGTTTTCTTAGTATTCTCTCTCTATGATATATATACGGATTTGATGAGCCTTGCAAAAATTCCTGGATTACAGTCAGATGTTCTCTTTTGAATCGAAGTGTCGTTAGAAGCTTATTTCTAGTGGGAAAGTCAGAAGATGTCTTCAATAAGATAACAATGGTTTACCAGGTCAGGACTAGCAAAAATGGAAGATCCAGTTCAGCATTATGATATATTAGAATTACGCCTGTTTAATTTCACACTCTTTAAACTGGTATTGGTAAAGGGAAAGCAAATAGTACCTAATTTTGTCTACGGCAATGTTGGGTTGAGCTGCTAAAAAATGGATATCGTGATCGTTATGCAAACATTATAATTATATCTATATGAGAATACAGTCCTCTAAAATCGGTCCGTATTCTTGTACTTTTGGTACGATGTATGAGAGTCCTGTTGTCCTCGGTCATACTTCTCTCTCTCACTTTTCTTCGATTGATGGTCTGTTATCTTATGTGCTGGCTGATTTTCTTGGCGGCCAGTTGAGCAAACTTTTAACTTTGCTGGTGGCTCTGACAATACCTTTGCTGACTTTTTGACATCTTGATTGTACCTATCTAAAGAAATCTCCTTTTTTTCGGCTCTGACTCTAGATTCCTCTCTCGGTATTGAGGCACGTATACGACTGTACTTCTCAATCATCTCTTTATCATTCAAGGCATCCATAGCAGCTCTCATGCCCGCTTCTTTTATGGTCCTGCCCTCGCCGCTTCCTAAAACAGATTTATCCTTCACCTTCACTTGAACAACAAATCTTGGTGAGACTGGGTTCGAATCTTTGACTATTGTATCGTAATGTAACCCCAGACTAGCATACCCTATCAGACTATACAATATCTGCTTGGCATTCTTTTCTAGTGGGACATCTTTAGTGGATGGTTGCATAAATTTGACCAATACAGGTTCGGCTAGTTGTTCCAGCCAGGCATGTATGACTGGATAGTTATTCTCATTATCCAACATTAAACCTCCAATGTACGCTTCAAACACATCGGCATAAAGTTTTCTTTTACCTTTTTCAGCTATGGAATCGTTCTCGGATCTCAGTCTTTTATCAAATCCATACATATAAGACCAGTCTTCTAATAGAGAATTTCGGACAAGTCTCGACCTCATTTCCGTTAAGATACCTTCATTTGCATCAGGAAACCTATCCCATAGGATTCGGGTAATAACACTTCCTAGAATGGAATCACCAAGAAATTCGAGTCGTTCGTTATGCGAATGTAAAGCCTCTTTGTCGTCTATGAACAGCTTGGATTTGACAAGCGACTTGTGTAAAAATACTTGTGCTCTAATTGCAGGGTTTTTTATTTCAGGTAAAGGTGGTGGATACTCACTGATCTGTTTGATGTCTGGTGGTTGAAATAGTGAGCCTTTAAGTTTTAGAGAAGTATCTGAATGATCAAAATCAAGGCTGATATCTTTCAATTCCTCAAATTTCAAAATTTGGTCAAACAATTTGATCCCTTTCTTTGAATATAATGTTTTCAATTTCGCAGCTAGCTTAATTTTGTACCTTTGCAACGCAATTAGCAATTGAGGCAAATTATCGCGCTGAGCTCCTATTTGTAACTGTTTAAACTGCTCCTCGGTTGGTGCCTTTTCTAAGATAGTCATGATAGAGCTTTGTAATCCAGAAACAGCATGCTCAACCTCTAAAATATCCGTAAGCTTTGGCTCAACTGGTATTTCTTTTATAATGTTTGGTTTCTCAGGAATCGTTCCGTCATTTTGTGTCTGAAGATGTGAATGACTTTTAATATTCTCAAGTTCTTGAGGTTCGCTAGATTTTCTTCTGATCTTGCGCGAGTCCCTCACGGCTGGTTCAGTATCGCCTAGCGAGTTAAACTTACGCTTCTGCATACCAAGGTCTTTATAGTGAATATTGGCAGCTGTATTACGACCTTATTGTTTGACATTGAAAGTTTTTTCAAACATAAAGTGTGCGCGAGTCAAATTTCCTACATCACGAAGAGCAAAATAGAGTAAATATCAAAACTAAAACGATGCTCAAAACCTGAACTTCTCAGTGTCCTCTTCTTCATCTTCTTCGTCATCCGCCCCTTCAATATGTTCTTTGTTGTGCCCATGATTTTTGGATTTCGATGCAATATCATTCCGTTGTCTTTTTTCAGGTTCATGATCTTCTGAGTCGACCGTTCTCTTGCTAGGAATTTTGTATACCTTACCAGAAGAAAGAAATTCTGAGTTTGACTTCTCTTCCCTTAAGACTTGATATAGAGGTTTTCTATCGTGATTATTAGTTGTTTCTTCTTTTGGCACTTCCAAGTGAGGCAATGGCACATCCTCTTCATCCATGAGTTCCTCTTCCCCTGCACCCTCAAACGTAGGTGCTAGACCGGCCATATCCTCTTGTGGTTGATTCAGGGTTGAAAGCTCGGTTTCAGATACAAAAACTGCTTGGTCTTCTTCACCTTCGTCATCATCTTCACCATCTTCCTGTTCTCTGTCTTCGTCTTCATCCTCGGATTCATCCTCATATGATACTAATTTTCCAAACGGTTCTTCATCAATCTGGGCTTCTTCATCAGGATGTTTTATTTGCTCTTCTTCATTAGCATCTAAGCTACTGTTATATCCAGGAATGCTCAGTTCTGGATAACTTGGAGGGGGGCCAAACATCTGCATCTTGGTGACCCATGGGGGAGGAGCACCATTTGGTATTCCTAATGCATCTTTAAGTTCCTTTGAGATAACCCCAGGTCTAAAGTGGCTTACATCAAGTTCCTCTGTTTCCCTGCCTTCAAAAAATAGGTCTCCAAATTTTAGCATTCGAGGTTTCGTTTGAAATTTGAAAAATGCATCATGCAATCTTTGATAGTCCAAATCAAGTCGATTCAGCTTGGGCTGAACGCGCTCCCTCGTTCTTTGTTTGAGGGTAGTGTCGTCTTCTTTCGTTGTATCTCTCATATCTGTGATTCCTGTATCACTGATAAATTTAGGCAATGTAAAAGCTTTTTTCTCGATAAGACGTCTCCCAGACAAGTATTCCCTTTTCAATTGCCAATGTGAAGGCACTGGTACACAATTTTTTTGTGATTTTATTGCGACAGTAAGATATGGGTCGGTTGCATCAGAATCATACCATTGCACAAGTTCAGGATATTTAGCATTCGCTTTCAACTCAGCTAATGGGATTTTCTCCGCTTTACGAAGTTTTTTCTTACTCAATTGTGATACAACGCCATTTCTGTTCTCGTTATTACTATCTTCATCGTAAACATTCTCATTATCTTCGTCGCTCTCTATGATATCACCTTTAGTGAAGTCTTTGTCATCGGCATCCTGAGTGTAAAATCGATCAAAAACCTGCTTGAACTGCTCAAATTCTGGCTTCCTTAGCAATGCATCTAGTTCTGACTCAAATATCTTACCTGTGGTGGAGTGAGGTTCGGTTCGATCCTCTTCAACAACAACCTCTTTTATCGATGTACTAGGTTTGACTACTTCTGGCGGCTTTTGCACTTCTTTTGTAATTTGGGGAGCGAGTTTTCGAAGCTTGTGCCTCTCACGACGAATTTGATTCTTTGATTTTTTGAGCTGTACCATCTTCAACAGTTCTTCAGATCAAAAGAACTAAAGAACTATGGCTTTCAACAGCTTCTTGCCCTTTTGAACATATTACTTATTGCAATGGCATCAACAAAAAAAAAAAAAAAAAAAAAAAAACTACTACTGCGGGTGTTTGGATGTATGTCATCGCCATCAACAGGAGAGCTGGGGAAACCTCGCCAGATCTGGTTAACGGCAATTTGGTGAGCTGAGTAGAGCGTGTCAGCAGCGTAAAGAAGCTCTATGAGGGTCAGAAGGTTTATATATGGGCAAAAAAACTCAGAGAATCAAATATGTTGCAGCTCAATTTACACGAATAAATTTATTGGTAGGTAATCCCATCATATCGTAGCTCTCACTGGCTCTTCTGTACTCCCTCTCGAGTTGAATGGATACCTAGAAATGCATGTAAGGGGTTGATTTGCTGATCAATGGAAATTGCTGATAGTGTTATCTACAGATGGCATGTCAGCAAGAGATGTTAACCCTGGATAGTGTCATATCTTGAACTCAGACAGAATTAACTTTTCATTCACTATGCATGAGCAGCCAATATTTGCAATTTCTTGTACTGCTTTCATATTCATTTTGGAAGAGTATTCTTCACAAATATGAAACAGGCATTTTGCGTGTTAATTCTTAAATACGTAAAAACAAACATACGTTTTGTCCCAAGTGCAGGTGAGAATACATAAATGTCGTTCATTTTCTTGTCTTTCTAACATTTTGAACTTTTTAGTGAAATCGGTTCAAAGAATTCTTCTGACGTTTCATCGTACAGTACCTGACTTCACATCTACAGGTAACCGTTCGAATTCCTCTATTTGTTATGTTTACCCGACAGCGTTCATCATTGCTTCCTTATTTTACCCTCAATGACATTCAATTTCTTATTTATTTGCTCAACTAGAAAAGGGTGTTAGATTGAACGAGGTACATCATCCTATTTAAGGTAAATAAACCTACTCTTGGTGGACAGTTCACTATCTGACTTTTCGAATTTCTGACTCTAAAGAGATCTTATTAATATCAAAATCATAAGATGATTACAGAAACACCAGAATTTACTTACAATGTCTTGCAGCATCTGTTCAATTTCGGTTGCAACCTCAAAAATTGTGACCACGTTCTGTTTCTCTTGTTCTTCGATGGAGTTCTCCTGAACTAAGCTCAAGTTTGGAGTTGCCAGAGGTGCTTCCTTGACCGTCTCGTTGTCTTCTTCTCCTGCATCGACAAATGATTCCGTTGAGGGATCAGAGCTCAACTGTTCGGACATTATACTTATGTACAGTGAATAGGATCGGTGTATGCCTTTAGTTGCTCGTTGATGTATACTATTTTTCTGCTTCTAGATATGTCTTTTATTATTATTATTATTACTTTTTTTTTTCGATACGTCAACTCTACAGAAAACTGAGCCAATGCTTGAGAGACGGTACGTTGCGAAAGGCCTTTAGACCGTCTCATCCAATCAGAGTTCCCGCATGCTAATAAGCAGCAGGAGAGGTCTTTGGGGGCGGCTCTTTTGCAGCTCAAGTATACTACGAGCAGCTAAAAACTCGAAGATACCTTCCTGTAATACTTTAGTTGAGTATTTGAAATATGCCAAAGAAGCTCAGGTGAATCCAAATAGTATGGTCTTTCGTGGTACGATCTATGAATTTTTAGTGAAAAAGGCCCTCACAGAAGCATTGAACATCAAAAAGATTAATCATGTAGCTGGAGCATTCGATCAAGGCATCGATCTTAAAGGAAAGCTGAATTTAAAGGATTTCCAAGCTCTAGATCCAATGGAGGTCTGCAAACAGACTGTACAAGGCCGGAAAGTGAATCCTATACTGATGAACAGGGACACAAATATTACGGTGCTAATCCAGTGCAAACATTACAATAAAAAGATAACAGCAGCTGAGATACGGCAGATGAACGGTATATTCCACTACAATGCCAACAGAAAGAAAAATAGACATTTGCTACTGTTGACTTCAACTCATTCGTTAACCAAACAAGGGCTAGAGCATTTTCTAGTCATGGAGATACCTATGATATACTGTCAGATAAATGCATTTGAACCACATAGCAGTGGGGATCCATATGACATTTCGAGTTACGAAGGCGGAGAGTTTGTGAAATTTTTCCCCAACACCTACTGCAAGGCACTTTTATTTGGATCGAATATGGTTGAGACTGTTCAGACGTATCTCACAGTCGAATGAAGATCATAGAACTGTTTTTAGAACGAAATGCATAAATGTATATATATATATATATAAATAACTATACTGCCATAACAGAAATGTAGGAAATGATGAGGTTGATCTGAGAAGCTAGTTAAGATGGATAGCACTATAGCTAACTTAAAATTTAGCCCAAATCCTCAAACCGATGCAGCAGGATCTGGCGAGGTAATAGAAGGCGCCACTGGCCAGCGACAACACTGCACAATAAATTATAAAGTTGTTGTACTGAGTGGATGTGCCCTTGTCGATGATAGCACCACCAATAGGAATACCGGCGAGAGTCGCGAATGCAACTACAAAGTACATTGTGCTGTACCGTCTGCCGAACTCTTCGGTTTTGGATATTTGGCCGCAGCAAACTGGTAGCAACGAAAAGATGGATCCTGTTAAAAACCCCCATATGACAGAAAAGGCGTACAAAGCCCCTGCATGAGCGCTGAAAGGAACCAAAATCACAAAGTATGTGATTCCAGAGAGAACGAGGATGACAAATATGACGTTGAAGCGGCCAACCTTATCAGAGAGGTATCCGGTCAGCCAACGGCCTGGTATGCCTGCTGCATTGAAAACAGTGATCATGACGTATGATGTTGAGAGGCTCTGTCCCTGGGACTGGACATACGAGGCGTAGAAAGTAGAAGTTGTTGTAACTGACAGCTCCGCCAAAGCACATCCTAAAGTGACAAACAAAAATTTCCATTCTTTGAAAGACTTGACATCGAAAGCAGTAAGGTAGCTCCAAAGTTTTTCTACTTTTGATCTATCTGAGACCTGGTGCGGCAGTCTCTCTTTCGCAAATACCACAGCAAGCGAGTAGCAGGCCAAGATCACAAAGGAGAAAATCCTCATGGTCCAAGCATAACCAACTTCTGAAAACAGCTTACGCAGCATTATTGGGAAGATTATCCCACCTATACTGCCGCCCGTGGAGGCGATACTGGTAAACAGGCCTCTCTTTCTGTTGAAATAGTGAGGAGTTACGGAGACTAATGGCGACAAGGTGGTCCCGTTTCCAAAACCAGTGAGGATGCTGAAGGCCAGGATGAACTGGTACACCGTTGTGCAATTCGCAGTAGCAAACAGTCCTCCACATGAGAGAACCATCCCGCTGATTAATGGGAGTCTCGCGCCATTTCTATCGAAAAACGTTCCAGAAAAGATGCAGCTCGTGAAGTTGACAAACAGAAAGATTGAGAAAATCCACGCAATCGTTGACGACTTGACCTCTCTCAGCTGGTTCGCACTCAGGTACGTCTCTATAGCACCAAGTGAGTTTAGCAGTCCAAAGCAAGGAATCAGCCCCATGAAAGCGCCAAACACAACCAAGTACGCCTTAATTCCACCTTCCGGATAATCGAGGTCGTCATTGGCGAACATCGCATCTCTCTCCCCAGTCGAGTTGAGAGTCGAGGTCGACAACGTCGGCTGCAGCTCATTCTCACGTTCTCCTGCTGCTTCCTGGACTTTGTAAGACGTCTTCCTGCTCACAAACTCGAGTGTCTGAAGTTGGATCGATGGGTCAAAGTAGCTGTCAATGTTCTCCTCTACCCTCGTCTGAGCAGTGTCCAGTGGTGATTGCGCAGCATGCAAATCCATCGACATCGTCCTCCCTCTGATTCCCGCACCACTAATGGATCCTCAGTTCCAGCAACGTGTTCTCACCAGCTCACTCAGTCCCAGCAAGCATCTTTGACTCTGCTTTTTATAACAATGGATCCTGGAAACACGAGTATGGCATCAAATGGCATCAATTTTTTTTCTGCCCGCTGCTGCTGTGCACGCAATTTGTTGAAAAGGAATAGTTCAAACGGCACTTTAGCAGTTTGCGGAAGTGGCTTCCCGCAGACTTTTATTGATGAGCCTCTTTACATGACAATGCGCGGTGCTCTGGGGAAGATGGGTATGAGGACTACTGTTATTGCTTGGCTGTGAACAGTGTGGTCCAGCTACAGATGTAGAGGGAGAGGAGGAGGAGGAGGAGGAGGAGGAGGAGGAGGAGGAGGAGTATACGTGTGCTGTGATGTCGTGTTGTATTGTGTGTATTGTGTGTACTGTGAAATAATAGGTATATACATACGTATGGTAGGAAATGCACTGGTGAGACAGTAAGGTACAAATACGTGATCGAGCTTCTTTTAAAGAGAGGAAGGGAGCAAATACCAAGAGAATGTGCTAAAATTTGCACATTTTGAACCCGACACAGGCTGTTCTAGAGATGATGTAGCAGATGATTCCAGCGACGGCTAGCATGGAGGAGTATATTATCAGATTGTTGTAGTCTCTGATTTCCTGGTCACCCACTATGGCACCGCCGATTGGAATCAATGCGAGCATTGCCAACGAGACAATCAGGTATGCAGTACTGTAACGTTTCCCGAAATCTTCAGTTCTTGATATTTGGCCACAGCAGACAGGCGACAGAGACAGAATGGAGCCTGAAAAGAATCCGTAGAGGACGGAGTATGCGTAGAGCACGCCCAGACTGTACCCGAACGGCAACCATACGACGAGGTTCATAAGCACGCACGCCGCTACGGTCATTATTGCCACGTTGAATCTTCCCAGGAATCTGTCAGCTAGATAGCCGGGGATGTAGCGGCCAAGAACACCAACGATATTCAGAACTGTGACGAGCAGGTATGATGTGTTCTCAGAAAACCCTCTTTTAATTGCGTATGAGGTGAAGTACACTGAAGACACCACCAACGATGCTTCAACAAGTGCAACAGCAAAGGCAAACGATATGAATTTCGCTTCAGCGAAGTATCTCAAGTCGAATAGATCTTGGAAATATATCTGAAGCAGCTTCTTGAAATTCGGTTTTTCGTCGGTAGCCTCTTTCTTCAATCTTTCTTCCACGAGAAAGATGGAGAGCGTCAGGCAAAAAAGACAAACGAATGCCAAGACCCTCATGGCCCATTGGTATCCAACCTCGGCGTACAGTTTTCTAAGCATCATAGGGAATACAATGCCGCCAATTGATCCTCCAGTCGTGGCAATACTCGTAGCTGTAGCCCTTTTCTTCTTGAAATAATGCGAAACGACACCAACCAACGGAGACATTACCAGCCCATTTCCAAGACCTACTGCCACACCAAAACTCAGAATGAACTGATAGACCGAGGACGAATTAGCAGTGGCGAATAACCCACCACTAAACAGCAGAGACCCAATGATCATTGGAGCTTTAGGTCCGTTCCTGTCAAAGAGCGCACCTGAGAAAATACTTGAAGCGAATGTCACAAAGATATAAATGGAGAAAATCCAGGCTACTGTAGAAGACGAAACATTCGCAAGTTGATGGGAGGAGATGTACGCTTCGATTGCACCAATAGAATTGATGAGCCCAAATCCTGGAATCAACCCCATGAACGAACCAAAAGTCACCAGATATGCCTTTGTCCCACCTTCAGGGAACTCCATGTCACCATCAGCATCGAGAAGACCACTACCCTCGCTCACCTCCTCTATAGCAGGGGCGATCGTTACAGTAGCATCCGATGAACGGAGTAAGATAGCTGAACTCGAGGCATGTGTAGCTGAAGGGTCCTCCTGATGAAAGGTATATTCCAGTTCAATCGGCTCTATGTTAAAGTCATCCTTTTTCTTGTGTACATTTTTTGGAAACTGAATACCTAAGCTCAAATCAGTGAGCATCATCTATGGGGAGAGAGGGAGTTGAGGAAGAATACAAGGCTGGAGATCTCAAAGTTGTGACAAATAGGTAGAGCTAATTAAGATGAGTAATCCCGTGATACTTCGGAGCTCGGTGTTATGGGTCTAGGTACGTAAAGTCCAGATGATAAGACCCTGTTGAGTCTTGAAGCTATTACTCCTCAAAAGTTGCAATGTATAAAAAGACAACACTTACAACGAGGTACGTAGAGAAAGCACAGAAAAGAGCATCATGGAATTAAGAAGTGATGACCTGCGTCCTCTTACTATTCTTGCTACAAACATCAGTGACGAACTGCAAGCGTCACGCTCAAGGACTGACAGAATCGAAAAGCTATTGAACAGTATTGCAGAACTACAGAATATAGATCCAAAAGAACTTTTGAAGACAGAAACCACCAAACCCAAGAGTGACAAGAAGAGCGAGTACGATGAAGTTGAGCAGCTGAAAGCTGAGAATCTGGAACTGATGATGGAGATTCAGAGGGAAGAACTGATATCCAAGAAATGGAACTCCATCATTTTGCAGAACGAAGAAATCTTGGATTTGACAAGTGAGTGGCTGAGGAAAAGCTCAGAATCACACTGCGACACGATCAAACAGTTGCAGTACAAGGCTGATCATGCGAGGGGGGAACTTGAATATAGTATCCGCTGTTTGAGAAATGAGGAGAAATTCAATTCGGATGGGCTAAGGCGATTAGAATTGATGTTTTATGAGCTTAAAAGTTGCTTGGATAATTCGTTAACTCATGCGCAGCAAGAGAGTCTTATAGCACTTGCTGAACAAACTGAACTGCTACAGCGAAAGGTTTTACACGATTGAAGTTCCAATTTCCGTATTGATAAAACCCAGTTATATTAATCAAATTAAACTAAACCTAGAGCTACAGATTATTTTCCCTGAAAATTGAGTGGATATTCATACTATGCCAGACCCAGATGCATTTTGCTAGCTCTGTTTTGCTTTTTCACTTATAAGAGTAGTTGCATTAAGAGTAGCTTCTTTGAGTTTCCTAGATGTCAATTCGGGTAAACAATGTTGTTCCTTGTCACTTACACAACTTCCATTACCGAAAAACTTGGTTGATAACCATCTTGCATATCCGAAACTTGGGTCGAACTTTTGCCACATACTCTTGAGCCTGTCAAGATCGATACGAGTTATAATCGAATACCAACAGAAGCTCTCAGAACCTCTTCCGTCAGAATCGCCAATGAGAACATCATAAAGACAAGAGTTGGACTGCTTCAAATAAGTGTAGAGAGAATCGACTTTGAGCGAAAACTGTTCCACACTGTCTTGGGTATCACGAACTTTCGTAGATAAGATTCTCATTTCATATTCCAATCTAGCACCAATAGTTTGAATATCTTGCATTTTGCATAATGCTCTCTCGTTTGACTGCACTTCGAATTCGTATAATTTTGATAATGGCTTCACGAATTGCTTCAGTTTACTGAGCTCGTTCTGTGACTTTTTTATTACTCCAGTGTAGTTCTTTCTCTTGATCTCATAAATTTTGCTCTCTTTAACGCGCTTTATCCATTTCAGGTTGATGTCTTTAACTTGCTGGGATATATAAGGGACGGACGGTATTGGATCTATTTGTGAGATTGAATCTTCAATAAAAGACAAACTTTTGCTTCTTTGAAGAGTTCTTACATTCTCTTGTCTAGAGAGAAGTCTAACATCATGATTCTCATACGTCATCTGGGAATATCCAATATCGCCTCTTAAATAAGGGAAGGAATTTCTTCTATAAAGACATGTTGTGAAAGTCTTACTGGTATTTTCAGATCTAGTGGTTTTTTTCTTTAATTCGATATTTGCGTCCACCTCTCGCACGCATTGTCCGAGTGATCCTTTATGAGCCTGTCGTTCGGCATCACGCGTAGGTGAGTCTTCATTATAGTGCTGTAGTGTGCTATCCTCTTCTGCAGAACGGACCTTGAGCTTTTTTACGTCATTTTCTTTGTCACGGCGAAAATTTTTGAGCATCTGAACACTAGATTTTGTACCAGATGATGTTTGGCATGCAAGTTGGTCGTTGTAATCAAATCCTTTCAAATCACAAATTTGCCCTTTACCGTTCCATAGATAGGACAGGCGACCGCTACAGTTAAAAGACTTTTTTAGCTTAACCAAATCTGTTGTAAGGACCTCAGGCGCGTATTGAATGGAGGATCCTTTACCCGAAATGTCTTGCACCCTGGACTTTACAACTTTCTTCAATTTGGATATATCTTTGTTTGAAATTTTGGAGGTGACTTTAAATAGCTTAGAAACCGTCGGTTGATCTAGATACCACGTTCTCGTTAGATTGTACTGTTTTTGAAACTTGCCAACGGTAACTCTAAAGCTAAAGTAATTGAACGGTTCCTTTGGGAAATCAGCACCGGCAATATCCAGCCTGAAATAACAGCTTAAAACAAATCCAATGATAGCGGAAACAGTAGTCGGTCCCAAGACGCCATCTGTTGGTGTTGTCCCGTAATAAAATGAGCCGAAAGAAGACCACCATTCTTTGATCTTTTCAACCGTATAATTACACAAGAGCCCGTCCACAAATCTAGGGTCTAGGAGTTTGAAATCAACAAGACATATCTGAACCAATGTTACTAGCTCTTTAACAGCATACATTATATCAACTTTTGCATGAGTTTTATAAATCTGACGAAACTTATCGCCACATGCGTCGGAAGGTTCACATAATAGCAGAGCAGATCTACCACCGCAGTGCATTCTTCTTAAATCGAGATTTACAATGAACTCTTGCCATACATTCAACAGGCATCCACAGGGTATAGGCAATAGATTCAAGTTTGACGGAAATGAGGAGAGATTCGTAATAAATAAGAAACCATGCTGTGTCTTCTTAGGCTGTGCGCCCGTTTCTGAAATCTCTTGAAAGAACCGTACAAACTTATCTGACCATTTAGAGGTGTCTAAAGGAAGCTGT
The DNA here is from genome assembly GCA_030579675.1 of Liangdongia quercuum. Taxonomy (NCBI): domain Eukaryota; kingdom Fungi; phylum Ascomycota; class Saccharomycetes; order Phaffomycetales; family Wickerhamomycetaceae; genus Liangdongia; species Liangdongia quercuum. Next base: position 184,814 of record JAKTRK010000006.1, on the reverse strand, counting down.
ACTTTTCCAGCCTGTATCTTGTGGGTGCTATCACCTGTATATGAGGTGATAATGGTGGCATACCGTCTTTCACAAGCCCACTGCTCAACAATGTAAATCTCAAAGCCGGTAACATTAACTGTCTCATACTTCTGGCTTGTGTCACATATCTCCTGCAAAGCCTTAAAATCAGGAAACAGGTACGTGATCGTATCCGCCGTGGACTCATGGGTCTGTGATGGCTCTATTTTGGGTATAGTATTGATATTGATAGAACTCGGGGAAGTTGGGTAATGCGAAGATGGGGGCACTTCTCGCACCATGGGATCCGTCTGTGAGACTGATGGTGCCATTCCTGTATAATACTGGTTCAACACACCTCTGGAGTACAGTTCCCTGTATCTACTGATCGCCTTCAGCGCCTTCACTGACTCTCTCTCTCTCTCTCCACGATTCTGTCGTCTATCTTATGATTCAAACCATCGCTCTTGTGTTTCTCCCCCCATTTTCTTTTAATGTGGCAGTGTAACCTGACTAATCAAAAAAATTCTGATTATCTAATTTGTTTGTTATCAACACCTGGACATCGGCGCTTATTTTGAAATTTTCGAGCAGAGGCTCCTTTAAAAATGGTGCACCTCGCTCAACAAGACTCGAGTGAGAAAGGACAGGGCGAATATACCCTAGCATCTTTCGCTTTTCCTCATTGGCTGCCACCGAAGGCATTTATACAGATAGAAATAGGCATCATGAGCTCTGAGGAAGCGATTTTTCGTAAGTTTAAGGCCTCCCTGCCCCCAGCCTCTCCCCTGCGTATTTGAGAGAGCGGTCAGATTGGTGATCCTGCCAGATCACTAAGTACTGCTGTCTCCGGTGCTGGCCACTGCCACCACAACAGGGAATGCGGGTGTGTGGTGAGCTTAACTGTACATCACAAAACATGGTATTTGATACTAACAACATTCTGTGATTATAGGCTCTGCCGAAATGTCCTTCATAGAGCTGTACGTCCCACACGAGATCTCACGAGACGTGATAACTACCCTTGGAGATCTGGGCAATATTCAGTTCAACGATTTGAACCAAGAGCTGAGTGCTTTCCAAAGAGCATTTGTAAAAGATATCAGAAGACTAGATAACACAGAGCGCCAATTGAGATATCTTGAGTCAATTATTATCAAGCAGGACAATCTTCTGATAGCCCATAACCCATTTTTGACTCTATCGCAAAGCTCAATTTCGAATATCGACACATTGGTTGCAGATATTGATAGCTTGGAGCGTAGGGTTGTGCAACTGGACACCTCGTATGATGATTTGAAGAAACGCCAAAGTAAATCGCTTGAGAACAGATGTGTGCTGAATGGATCGAGGGTGTTTTTTGAGAGTGGTGTCAGAGAGGAGGCAAGAATCAGCATTGATGCTGTTGCTGATGCTCCTTTGTTGCTGGAGCAGGAGAGTCTGGAGGCTGGTTTCCAGCTTTCTAACTTGTCAGATTTGAGCATGAACTTTCTTGTTGGATCGATACCTCGCGATAAGATTGATGTGCTGCACAAGATTTTATTTAGAACATTGAGAGGTAACCTATTTTTCAACCACAGTCCCATAAATGAGCCTATCATAGATCTTCGGACAGGAGACGAAATTGATAAGGACGTTTTCATTGTCTTCACTCATGGGAGTGTGCTACTACAAAGAGTGCGCAAAATTATAAACTCATTGGATGGTTCCATCTTTGACGTAAGCACTGATGAAGTTGTATATCAGCAAACTTTGGAGGAACTCAACACTCAGATCAAGGATATGGATCAGGTCATTCAAAGCACATTCCAAACATTACACACAGAACTTTATGTAATTGCAGACCAACTGGAGACATGGAAAGCGATTATTAAACGAGAGAAATCGGTATACATTATACTTAATAAATTCAAAGAAGGAGGACGTGGATTAGTCTCTGAAGGTTGGGTCCCAACTGATGAAGTAGAGCTAGTCAAAGCTGCGCTGAGAAGCGTTGAAGGTGCTTCTTCAACCGTATTGAGTGTTGTCCAGACAAATAAAAAACCACCTACATATCATCGTGTCAATAAGTTCACTGCTGCTTTCCAATCGATTGTTGATGCTTATGGTGTTGCGACATATCAAGAAGTAAATCCTGGTCTTGCCACGATTGTAACCTTTCCCTTTATGTTTGCCATAATGTTTGGCGATCTAGGACATGGATTTCTCCTTTTCCTTGCTGCATTGACTTTGGTGCTCAATGAGAAGAAGTTAGCTCTGCAAAAAAAGGATGAAATTTTTGATATGGCTTACAGCGGTCGTTATATTTTATTGCTTATGGGCTTGTTTTCGATATACACAGGACTTTTATATAATGATGTTTTCTCAAAGTCAATGACTATATTCCGTTCAGGCTGGAAATATCCTGAAGATTTCAGAGAAAACCAAACAGTGTATGGCGAACAAACTGGTGTTTATCCCCTAGGTTTGGACTGGGCATGGCACGGTGCTGAAAACGCCTTATTATTTACAAATTCTTATAAAATGAAACTTTCCATTTTGATGGGGTTTATCCATATGAGTTACAGTTTTATGTTCTCTCTTGTCAATTATCGCTTCAAGCAGTCCAGGGTTGATATAATTGGAAATTTCATTCCAGGACTATTATTCATGCAATCCATTTTTGGTTATTTATCCCTTTGCATCGTTTACAAATGGAGCAGAGATTGGATTAAATTAGAAAAACCAGCACCGGGGTTGTTGAACATGCTCATAAACATGTTTCTCGCCCCAGGCAAGATAGAGGATCAGCTTTATCCTGGTCAAAATATTGTTCAAGTGGTGTTATTACTTGTAGCAGCAGTTTGCGTTCCATGGCTGCTGTTATACAAGCCCTTGACTTTACGTCGTCAAAATAACAATGCAATTGAAGCAGGTTATTCAAATTTGCATGAACAAACACATAGCGATACTGTTTTGGAGACCGAAGAGAATGCAGGAGAAGACTTTGTTATCTCAAGATTCGAAGAACCGGAGGAATTCAATTTTGGAGATATCATGATTCATCAAGTTATTCACACCATTGAATTTTGCTTGAACTGTGTCTCTCATACCGCCTCTTACTTGAGATTATGGGCTTTATCCTTAGCACATGCACAGCTATCATCTGTTCTATGGACGATGACAATTCAAAATGCATTCAGCAGTGATAGTCCAGGAAGTGCCAAATCAGTTGCCAAAGTTGTGATTCTTTTTGGTATGTGGTTTGTGTTGACTATATGTATTCTTGTTCTCATGGAAGGAACATCTGCTATGCTTCATTCTTTACGTTTACATTGGGTTGAAGCCATGTCGAAATTTTTCGAAGGTGAAGGATATGCTTATGAGCCTTTCAATTTTAAAAGTTTGAATGATGATACTTCCGAAATGTGATAGAATACTCTTGTTAGACTTTTATGTATTATCTTTGTACAGGCTTCAAAATATTAAAAATGAATATAATGTACGATCTGCCATTAGTGTTCGGCATGCTTTTTCTGGTGTGTGTGAACCAAAGCGCGTAACTTTTCAAGCAACGCGTAAGAAGCCCAGTACATACAGATTTGAAAAGCATTATGCCTGAAGAGCACGAGCTGAGATGACTGAAATGGATCCAGAGCCTAACAGTCAAGGGATGGATGATGATTTGAAGGATCGTATCCAGAAAATGGCAGAGGACTACTCAAAGAAGCAGTCTGATGATGACAAATCTAGGTTGATCAAGTCCTATATTGCTGTTCTAACGTCAGCTTTGGGCGGAATTGATTACTCTTCAAATGAAAAGGTGCCGTCGTATAAGCTTGGTCATGAAGCACTACTGTGTTTGAAGGATATCAAGAAATGGCTCAGGTCCTATGACGATCAACGCAATTCTTGGACAGTGGCAGTTGCATGCGCAGAGAGTGGCCTAGTGGTGAATGATTTGATTGTGATTCTCTGCCAGTGGTATGATAATGTTGAGAAGGGGGTTTATAAAACGATTTTAGAAAAGGAAATGAATAATAAGATTGCTTTGTCTTGTTTGGAATTGATAGTGACGTTGACATGGCCTTTGTCTCTTGATGGCATCTATCAGGACCAATTAAGATACTACAGTGCACTCAAAAGACATCAATTGGTCTACAAAAAGCATATCCTCGCATATCAGGAGGGTAAAGTCCTCAAGGCTATTATAATGCTTGCCTTTCCCATCATAGGAAAAACTAAAAAAGAAAGAACAGGGAGAGATAATGCAATATTGAGACTCTGCGTCACATTTTTTAGAAATGTTTTGGTTATTGCGCCAGCATCAAGAACTAAACATAAATCCAGGAGGTTGAAAGGTGAAGACCTTGTTGAAAATTTTCCGAATGATGTTGACCCTGGAGATATAAGTTTAAGTACTTGTCTAGTAACGTTCCATAAAAATATGGTCCTTACATTCATTCTCACAATCACCTCATCTATTGGTTACGAATTTGACGAGAAATTCTTCAGCGAAATATGTCTAAGAATGATTTTTGAATTGATTAAAAGCTTTAAACCAGTGGATCCATTTTCAGTAGCTAAAGGAAAATCTGTTCAAAATGATTTGCCTGTTTCAAAGTTGGCATTGAAAGATTTATTATCTAAAGAAAATCAGATGAAGCTGGAGATGAAAAAAAATGGGTCATCAAGACATGCAAGGTTTGGAACATTGTTGTCTTTGCAAACTGCTGATCAAGGAAGACTTACTTTGTCGGGTCAAAAGAGTCTAAGCAATCAAAATCCCATATCCCAATTTGATTCACGTAAGGGTTGGCATAAGAGTAAGTTGACTAGATATCAATCAGACGAAGACGTTGTTTTCCCTGCTGCTTTCTTATCCAAAGAAGCTTCGAATGTCTTGACTCAATTTGCCAGCGATGTGTTAGATGGTGCCTTTAATACCTTAATACAGTCAAATGTCCGAATTTTTGAGAGTGATGAGAGGGTTCCCAACGAGTTTAAAATACAGTTCTTATTAGTGATTTCCTGGTTTTTAGAAGCTGAAAGAGTAAGGAATGAAGATAAAGTAGATGAAATCGACTACGGGTTGATCACCTCCGCATTGGAAGAGAAAACATTTATATTAGTTTTCAAATATCTTGAGGAATCTATGAAGGATAGACAATGGAACCTTACTCATGCCGCTATGATCTGTTTCAAGGAAATTGTTAAGACCGCAAACACTATGAGTATCTCCAGCAAAGAATTTGATCAAGAAGTGTCAACCTCTATTAAGGAGAAAATTTTCCACAAGCAATTCTACTTGGATTTATTGACACAGATTCCCCGATTTGCTTTCAAGCATTCCCCAGATTTCGTAACCAATTGCGTTGACATGGTGTATATTGTATTAAAGGTATTAGAGGAATATTCTAAAGAAGACATCACTCTTTATATACAATCAAAGAAAAAGAAAAGAAGAACTAAGCCGAAGGAAGTGACCTTAGAGCAACAAGCAATTGATGAGCTCGATGATGAAAGCGATGAAGATATCATCAAATCAAGGGGTGACTCACTTTCTGCCAAAAGAAAATTTAGTTACAAAAAATATCAAGATCAATTTATTCATCAAACTGTTGTTTCTACCTATATTGCATTTTTCGAGAGATACAGAGATCTCTCTGATAAGGAATTAAAAAAGGGATTACAGTTTTTACATATGATATTCGTGACACGTAAAAAACATGTCATTCTCTATCGTTTAGATTTCATGATGCTACTGTACACTTTATCATCGGAAGAAGGGTTGAAAAAATCTTCGAGTGTTCGAAAACATTTTCTACAGTTTACTGATTACTTTATGAAAAAATTGACACAGAACTTAGAGTCAACACCAAGTTTGTATGTGGAATTATTATTCCCTAAGCTAGGAAAGCAAGATTTGAAATACTTCCTTGAATACGGTGATTTCAAACCTCCAAATAAAAAGCTTCTCTCTGTTCAAAACGAGGTGATTATCAAGGAATCTGAAAATTTAGATGACCAGCGACAGGTAGCAATTGTTATTGCTGCATTGATTGATGACGACATGAGGTACCTTGTGGATTGGATATCTGAAGTGCTGAACAAAGTTGTAATAGTCCGAGTAGCCGAAGAGCATTTTCAAAGGCCATTAGATCAACAGTTTGATGAGAATGTCACTTCACACCACTGCAAAGATTTTGTTGTTAAAATCAATGAGAAAGGGATCGAGGCTGCTTTAATAAGTAACGCAAAAGTGAGATTTGTCTTGAAAAAGGCAGGATTCAATCTACCATCTGATTCCTCACAAAGTTGTATTTTCAGAGCTGCCAATGATTTAGAGGTGTTAAAGAACGTTTTAGATACTATCAAGATATATTCAGATCAACCCGTTGAGTTTGAAGATGGAAAGACTGCGAACGATTATATTTTATACAGACCGGCCCATATACATGATACCTATTACGATTATAATGATACTTATGATGAAGCATGGACTGTGTCACACGGTGCAGATCACTCAGAAGATGATGAAAGGAATCAGGAGTCCAATGTTGGGTATAACGATGATGTTTTAGATGCACTTGAGGATGCTATAGAGAAGTCATCCGATGGACTGACAAAAGGGGTTGCAAAGGCTAAAAGAAAAATATCTAAAAGAACAAAGAGAGCTCGTAGCTCAGACTCTGATTCAGATTCAGATCACTTTAATACAAACCCCAGACTTCACAAGAGACTCAAAAGAAAGAGGGGTTCTATGTTACCTATGCATGATATATCCGATTCAGAAGAAGTAATAACAAATAAGAAGGAACGGGTTGCTGAAAGATCATATATCTCTTCAAAGTATGTTGTCAGTTCTGATGATGAGAGTGATGAGGAATCCAACAGAATATTTTTCGAAAATGAAGATAGGTTACGTCGTGCATTGGAGGAAAACAATGGATTATTAAATGCTGAGCAGTTGAAGCAATTTGCCGATCAGCTAAGTAATAACCTGAAGAAAAAAGATACAACACGAGTTGAGAGTGTTACAAAACAAGCCCATGTTTCAGCTCTCAATAGTGATTCTGAGAGTGACAGTAATACAAAGGAACCAATTGTAGAGAAGGTTTTGGAGACAACGCTAGAGAGTAATGATTTCTTTTTTAGGCGAAGATTACCCAAGGTTCGTCGTGTTCTGTTTGACGATGATGATGATGATTAGGTAAAAATCTCTACACTAATAAAATTCCTTCAGCTTATAAGCATTTGTTTCACAGCTTTGGATTGAACTCATATTCTATATGTACTTGTAAGAAGCGGATATGGATTTTCAATGACCCAGTTTTGGTTTCAATGTAGAATACTTACTTTCTGTTATTCGCCTTACTTCGAGCGTACCTCTTATCCAAGGCGTGTATTGATTCCAGTATATGGCAGAAACGCATAAAAACACTGCAGTCAATACAAAAATCTTTCTGTCGGTCATTATTATAAAAAGGTTTTAAAATACATCTATTGAACGCAGTGTTCCTCGTTGGATCCTTTGATTGCCTTTACAATGGTCTGTGTAGACGAGACGAACATTATGGCGAACCCAAATATAATACAGGAAATGTAGGGTACTTTTTGCAGTTTGGTCTTTGTGTTCCATGTGAGTTTCAGATTGCACCATGGAGGTAGGATATATGCCATAACGGATGCAGTTGTTGCTCCTATAATCTCTAAAAGTGCACCCAGGTTACAAGTATTCAACGATATTGACATAATGATGAGTACCAGAACAATCGTGAATAACCTATGTTGAAGGTTTGTGAAGTCTTTAGTGGGCGCTGAGTTGATAAAAATGATATCTTTGAAGCAGTCTCTCAAGACGAAGATCTCCATTGGGAAAGTTGTAAGCATATTTAGTCCAAAGCAGAAGCGTGCAATGTTAACGACTGGATCATCACCGGGGAAGTTGTTGAGCACGTTACCTTTTGTTCTATCTTTGAAGATGGCGAATCCCCCAAATCCTATTAGCGCTATTGCAATGAAAGCCACGAGACAGCTGGCGTGCGTAACTTTGGCAAATCTGTGTAAGCTAGGGTCCTTGATGGAATGGAATATGAAGCTTGTATTATGATGACACACCAAAGCAAACGAGATGACGCTGATCCCTTGAAATATTCTTGGTGTGACAATCGCATTTTCCCAAGTGAGCTGGCCTTTGAGAGAGGAGGGCATAGCAGGACCTCTAACAAGGACGATGATGATGATGAGAGCCATACTTATAAGTGCGAACGCGCTCGTCTTTGCGAGTTTAGAGATATTCTTCAACATAGATAGCGGGAGTGATATTGTTAGAGTAACAAAGACGATAATAAAGTTTCTCGAAAAGACGACACTGAGGATGTGGTGTGTTTTGTACGAAGGGAAGAAACTTTTGAGTATGTGAGGGATGGTATCGCCGATGATTATGCAGAAGCCAATGCATCCTCCAAAGGTAAAGAGACTCTGAGCCAGGATGATGATAATTTTACCTGCTTTCCCCAGCACATGTTGAACGCTGTCCTGGTAACTAGATTTGCCCGTGAGTTTCATATTGACGATAACGAGTCTAATGGTGAAGTCGACGAGGACAGTAAGCACTGTGAGAGCAATGATACCACCCAAAATACCGCAGTTTCTCATGGCAAACGGCGTCCCAATGGCGCCTGCGCCTAGGATTGCATTCGCCATGTTCATAAATGCCATTCGAAGGCTAGACTTGTCGAGGGAATCTGCCTGGAAGGTGTCCACGTCGAACTCAATTTCAATGTCGTTTTGCTCTAAGCTCTCACTGGGCCCTATTCTGTCTGTGGGCGCCTCCTCAAGTGAGCCGAGAGAGTCCAGGTCTATTGATTCTGCGTGCGTACCATCATCATTCTGCTGTAGCGACGAGTATCCCTTGCTGGCCATTGTTTGTGCTTCCTGTGTGATGCTTGTCTGATAAGCCGTTGGAAGTTTGTTTTTCTTCATCGCTACGCAGGATCGAGAAGATAGATAGCTTTACAGTGCATCATAACAGATGGAATAGACATTCATTCATTCAGTTGCGGTAAGATAATTAAGTAGATCTCTCAAGCACTTGCTCGTACAGTGTAGCTAGTTCGTAGTGGTAGCTCGTGACACCGTAGCGTTCGAGGACTGAGGCAACTGCAATACGCGAGCGCTCAGCAATACCGCAGGCACGGACGGTCTGTGTTGCGTTCATTATAGATGAGTCGATGAGCTTGGCGAACTTGGTATCCAGGGAGAGCATGAGTTCAAAGAGAGCAGTAGTGGTGGGCGTGATATCTTTCACTGGGAGCTTGACTATGTAGTCGAGCAGGTCGTTGGCGATGGTGAGTAGATACTCTGCCTGGCCAAAGGAGGAGCCGGCCTCAAGAGAAATCCAAACGAAGTCGACAAGCTGCTGGAGATCATCAATGAGCGGCTTGAGTTCAGTGTATCCTAGTTCGCTCAGCGCAAAAGACTGAACAAAACGTCTTTGCACTTGAAGCAGCGCTCCGTCGACATAGGCGATAAAGCGAGCTTGCTGTGCTGCGGAGAGTTTTCCTGGTGGCAACGAAGACTCAAGAGGTCTACTACTCGGCTGTCTGTTGGTGTCTATCGATGGCTGGAAGGAACCCTTATCGTCGTTGTCTCTGATATTCTCAGCACTTGTATAATGGTCAATGTCATTATCGTCATCGTCACCCTCATTACCTTCAGCGAGGCCTGGGTTTAACTCGAGAAGGGAAGAGTCGTCAATTGATAGAGCTTCCTCTGGAAGTTGTGTTTCTGCATCTGGAGGCGGGTGCTCTGGGCTCCGTGGTTGCTGGTCGTAGCTCATACTACCTCTTACCGGTCTGTATGTTTCATAGGCCTCCCTCTAGCTTTTGGCTGCGTCTTGAAGCAATGGCAAAAAAATACTTCACTTCGAACACTGAATATGGATGCTATCAGAACATAGCACACTTTAATACAACTAAAGACGAATGGCCTTTGTCCCAGATTCTGTCAAGCAGCTGTTTGATCAGTTCCCCTTGAAACAGTACCCGCCAGTTCAACAGCTAACACGGGAATCAAGACAGGCTCTCCAGCAGCGCTGCTACAGCTTCTCGTCTAAACCAGCATTAACAAGCACCACCGCCACCTCATCAAACGTTCACTTCAAGCTCGCAGTCTATAATGTGTTCAAGCACTCCAAGGGCATTTACCTGGCGTCCGACCCGCTGTGTTTGCATCTCGAGCTTCTCCTCGCCACGAGCAATTCACTAGCTCTCCCCGGGACGTCAAATCCGCACAGAGACCCAGCCACAGCGAGCTCGCTATTCGTCGTCTCCCACCGCGCCGCAGAGGACGGCCAACTGCCCTTCTACATCGAAGAGCAGCGCGGGCCCCACCGGAGCACAACCTCGGTACTCGCCGGTAGTTCTACTTCCACTGTAAGACCTTGTGATGATGCTCTGGCTGCTGCCTCTGACACTGCGCATCTTTCCTCCGCCACTGAGACTGTCCTTGCTGCGCTCGTCAACGGCCCCATCTATGACTACTGGCTCACCTCTGTACTTTACGAATTTGATGAACTTACGCAGCAGGCCATCTACCAGCTCCACTACAAGGAATCGTCGCGAGAGCTTGCCAACAGGCTCTCATTACCACAGCTTCTCCAGCAGCTCATGGCAAGAAACGGATTCCAACAACGGAATCCCCATATTGCTGCTCATTTCAACTCTGCCCATAACTTGTGGTTTAGCCCAGCATCCGCCTCCAAAGCATCTCTCGGCGCCCAACAGGAACGGCAGCGGAACGAGTCAGAGTGTTGCGCTGCTATCTCCAGTCTTGCCGGGATCCTCAGCAGTCGTGGCACGCGCTTCTTCACCGGAGACACCTCCGCACCGGGAGCTCTGGACACAGCATTGGCAAGCTACAGTTTACTGGCCGAGCAGTACGCCCCGGATTCAAAATTACACCAACTACTGCTAGCATCACCTGTGCTGGCATCCCACGCAGAAAGCGTCCTAGAATACTGCATATAGAGCACATATCCAACCACTCATACATAGTGTACTTGATCTTGTATTGAGAGGCACGTCTAGAACTCTTCGACTACCAAGCTTCTTTAAATCGTAGCCTCAAATTCCTGATCTTGAATCTACAAACAAAGTCCTTTTCCCTGTTTCATAATTTAAACATGAAACATTTTAAAACAAGCATGAAAAACATCAAAATCCCATCAATTAAATTTGGTTAAAATCAACAATCAACCATTCACAATCTACAATTGCAAGCAAACCAACTATTCGTACAGCGCTGTACCCAGTCCCATCGTTCACTCGCCCAAAAGAATCCCACGACTCGCGATACTCTCTCATTTTCAGACCAACCCTCCGCCCTCCCCACCCAATGAAGGATAAAACTGAAATAATACTCAGCCAACCCAAGGACCTTGAAAGCAAGCCGAATCAGATTGAGGAGAATCTTAGGCTCATTGAGGACCTGAAATTCTTCCTCTTAACAGCACCGGCAAATTGGCAAAAAAACCAGATCATAAGAAGATACTACCTCAATCATGACGAAGGCTTTGTTTCCTGCGTTTATTGGAATAACCTCTATTTCATAACTGGGACCGATATTGTCCGTTGTGCAGTGTACAAGTTCGAGCAGTTTGGACGAGAAATTGTTGACCGTAAGAAATTTGAAGAGGGCATTTTCTCAGATTTGAGAGGTTTAAAATGTGGTGTTGATGCTGTACTGGAGAACTCAAAATCACCATTCCTGGAATTCTTATACAAGAACTCGTGCCTGAGAACCCAAAAGAAGCAAAAGGTATTCTTTTGGTTCAGTGTTCCTCATGACAAAATATTTGCTGACGCACTAGAAAGGGATTTGAAGAAGGAGAAGATGGATCAAATAGGCACAACAAAGGCAAAGTCAGAGCCTTCACTTTCTTTCAAATTCGACGATACTACACCGTTATATGATCAGCTCCTTTATTATTTTGAGAACCAGATGAAAGAATGGACTACTTCTACCTCGTCAGCTCCAAATTCTGAGGAGCAGCCGCAGGACGAGCAAGGTTCGGTTGAAACTGTTGATAACCAACTCCAGGAACAAACCTTCTACGTCTCGGAAAACGACAATAGCTTTATCCATCAAACTCCTGGGAAAAACATCGATGATTTTCCTTTGGATTACTTCCCATCAGATCCTACCCCTGAGATTCAGCAACAGCAGCAGTCATCATTCGTCATCGATCCCGCTAAATTTTTTAACCCTCCAGAGTTCTACAACGATGAGCTGCTGATCGACCAAACATACAACAAAACACCCTACTATCGGACTAGTTTCGACTCTCGAGACGAAACAGTACCGGTATCAAACCTCCCTGGCGTTCATCCTATACCCTATATCCCTTCTTACCCAATGACAAACGGCCAGTTCTACGACTCACAGCTACGAGGAAGCGCTCTCGATGGACCATATCTAGATACATCGCCGTATCCATACCATCCATATCAGGCTCAACCAATGTACTACTATGGGCAACAGCAACATCAAACAGCACCACCTTATCAACAACCAATATATCCAGCTTTTGCAGAAAACGACATAGATGAAGATGACGAGCTTTACAACATGTTCGAACCACAGCCACCACAATATTCACCTCAAGGGTTCCCACATTATCAAGCGTTTGCCCCTGCTGCACCATCATTAAGAAAGAAGACAACCAACAGAGTTAGCAAGTCTTTGCAGCCCAAGCTCTACGAGCATTTGAAAGACCTGAAGACCAAAATCTCCAAAAACATACTACCCATTCCACTCAATGGCGTCTCTGAATCCTCCGAGTTACAGACGGAGAGCACCATTGCATGCGTGAAGGACGAAGATGATGAAGAGTACTCCCTACCAACCCCAGAATCAACGATTCCGGACCCCCTCGTCTCACAGCAGTACTCCACTAACGAAATCAAGCTCGAAAGCAATCACAACAACGACTCGCTCGACAACTTACTTGAGGAGAGCAATCACAATCACCAGCACACTAAACTCCAATAAACGGCCAAACAAATAGAAATATCAGCACATTTGTAGTTTTATTTCCGTATCGGGAAGTCAAAGTAGAGATGCTCCTTAAAAAATCGAAAGGCTTCCAAAAACTCGAATCCAGAGACAAATTGAGAGAAAACAACCATATCATCGGTCGAAATAGCACTACTTCGTGAACAATAAAGAGAGAAAGAGAGATACACATAGAAGAGAGGTAGAGCCCTTCGAAAACTTTCTATAACAGTCAACCCTCCCGCACAGCGCATAGTCTCACCACAGGAAAGACAAAGCTTCTTCCCAGGTGGCACCTTATCCCGCACCGAACTCCAAGACTCTATACATAGCCATTAAGAGTTCACTGGTCACCAGATCCCTAGATTTTTTCGATCAAGAGGTGCTGAAAAGGCGAACTATTTCCTCCTACGGCAATTGCGAACGCATTTCCATTTGCTAGAGAAGGATAGCGCATCCGCATCATTAGACAACAGAAACCCAGATACAATAATAAATACTCATACTACAACCAATAACCACAGTTTAATGAAGTTATATATACAACACAGAGTATAACCTACACAGACAGTCAGAAATACCGAGACATATAACTTTACACTTGAGTTACCAAACAAAGTGACAAGATAGCGGTTTACATATCTGATATCCCATCATCCCCCCTAATCTCCCCTGAATTTATACATTATGTCTGTTTCCTCGTATAAATACTACGAGAAAGGTGGTGTTTTAAAGGACCGGTACAAGAAAATTAAGGACATCACCGAGGGTGCCTATGGGCTTGTTTCTGTTGCTAGGGATTTACATACCTCGAAACTAGTTGCCGTTAAGTATGTTTACCAAGCGGAAGAGATGAACGAGAGGTCTCGAGATACGGCTGTTAATGATGATGATCATGAATGCGGTTCATCAAATTCACCTGTTCAGAGAATGACTAACGGGGTCTGTCAAGAAGCTATCTACGAAATTGAGATTCACAGGAAAATCGGATTCCATCCTTATATTGTGTCTTTGAATGACTATTTTGACTCATTCATTGTACTCGAATACTGCTCGCGTGGCGACTTGTATGAAGCTATCAAGTCAAACACTGGACCACAGTCAACGAGGGACATTGTCAACGTTGTCTTACAATTGATCGATGCGGTTGCGTTTGTTCACTCGAAATCAATTTTTCATAGGGATATCAAGCCTGAGAATATTTTGATCGCGGATGATTGGTCAATAAGGCTCTCTGATTGGGGACTAGCAACGACGGAACGATTTTCTAAAGACTTTGGCGTCGGCAGCGAGCGTTACATGGCACCAGAATTGTTTGATGAAACAAATATTAAATCCTACGATGCGTCCAAATGTGATATTTGGTCTATTGGAATCTGTTTGTTAAACATCGTCTTCCACAAGAACCCATTTTCAGCTGCAAATCAAACTGACAAATCTTTCAGCTATTTTGCATGTAACAGAGAAGCTTTGTTTGATATTTTCTCCACAATGTCCAACGATTTGTTTACAGTTTTACGTTATTCATTAACTATTGACCCTGAAAATAGAGACTTGGCAAAATTAAAGGAAGAATTGTTGAAGGTGCAAAGCTTAACTCTCGATGATTATGTGCCACAGTCTAAGGATGATTTAGATATCCAAGGAATCAAAGTTATTCCAATCAAGATCAGCGGTGCTGATTGTACTGGTCGTGCTGCTGGTAATCATCACAAGAAAAAGTCGTTTGCAATCCCAACTCCAAATACTCATATCAATAACCATTTCCATGATTTCAAACATAAAGCTTTCAATCGCAAAGACTTTTTTACGCCTCCCTCAGTATCCGCTCATTATATGGATCATTATGATTATAAGAAACGAGCAAAGCAGACCGTTTTGCAACAAATTCCGAATTCGAGCGACCGCTCAGAGAATGGTCGCAAAAATTCTGCAGGGAAATATGTTCCTCCAAATTTGAGACAAGTGAACGTCAATAAATCACCTCTGCATCACTACACCTCCACTAACGAACATCTAGATACTGATGATGAAATGTTCATATTGGAGAATGGTGACAATAATTCACCCCCCATTATATTTGAGGATGATATTGGTGAATTGGATGAACAGATTGCACATGTTGATTTGAACTACAAAGGCTATTTGAGCGATAATTCATCTACACCATCACTATTAGCTCCTGCTCCCTTACTGAAAAGCAGAGTACATGGAATTTCGTCCACAGTTGACGATAGAGCTACCCCTAAAAGAGGAAGAGATACAAATAAGAGTTCTGGTTCTAATTCTAGTTCTGAAAGAACTTCCTCTAACTGGAGAAAATATGTGCCACCTCACCAGCGGGAGAACTGGAAAAGTAGAAACACGCAACAGAGCTCTAGCAGAAGATTTACAAACCATTCATCTTCTCATCCTATTGTAAAGAAGGATGATTATTTCTCTAGTTCCGTCCCAACTCGTTCTACTGACTGGTTTCAACATTCAAGAATTGATGATATGGATGAAGATCCATTCGATGATGATTTTGAAAATAGTGAGATGTACTACAAGTTCGCCAAAAGAGTTGGTGAAAGATCTTACAACGTTTCTTCTTCAAATAACTTGAAAAAAGAAAGTCAATCCCGTCCTGGTGAACAAATTTACGAGACCACCAGGGAAATTCCAAGTTCTGCTGTCTAACTAACGAATTTATGATATTTTTTTTTACATATATGTTTAGGCTTTTATTTATCACTAAGTTTTTATATCGTCTCATCAGTTATTTCCAAAGATTTATACGTTTGGGTTTCTAGAATTAAAGAGTTTGACCCTAATGCAAAGCATTCTTTTTTTTGGCAGATATTATAAACATAAATCAAAGCATCAATTTTTTTTTTTTTGGCTTGGAATCAATGTAGGTACCTTTTCTGATTACAAAAAGTGAGATGAATGCGCTACATTGATGAATCTGATCTCTATTGCACATTAACATGTTTTTGTATATTTAAAAATAAATTTTAGTGAATCCTCCAATTAATAATGCGATTAAACCAAATTGAATGTATTTAGAGTACGTATTGTGAGTGTCTGATCTGCTCAATGAAATCACTTTTGTGTTGAAGTTGTTGATTTCAGATGAATTGAGGTTGAGAACATGTCTGTCGATATGCTTAGGTGGTTCCCTTTCTTTATTGTTCAGCAAATATAAAATGTCATCCTCAATCTCATCTGTGACAACTTTCTGGACATTTCCTAGAAAATCTGTAATCAGCACATTCTTAGGATCCCTTTCAAAAAGGTCTGTTCTAACACCTGCATGAGAATGAATTTCTTCAGGACTATAAGAATCAAAAAGGTCCTGCATAGTCAAAGTCGAATTCTTTTCAAGTTTTTCCAAAAATTCCAAGTTATAGTACGTGAATCTATCGATAACAGCAACACCAATTTCGACATCACTGTGATGAGAATATGAACTCTCTTCATATTCAGAGGATCCAACAGCCAAAATATTTGGTGAATAGAACTTCGAATACATCGTATTTGCTTGACACGTATCAATCATGAAAAAAATTTCGTTATATCGTTTCTTTTCGTGCATTTGTTCGAAAGCATCGGCGATATCCCATGCACTTATCTCTTCGGCATCTTGAAATTTGAGAAACTCATTACCCCCATGCCCAGTCATATATATGAAAATATTAGAGTTCTCGTCAGTCAACAATCTCTTAGATCTAGGATGTTCTGGACCCCATCTGTCTGTAAGAAGTCTAATGAAATTCTCAACCGTGACTTCATAACCTCTATAATCAACCTCAATGCTATCTCCATAGAGATCAATAGCTCTGTCCATATTGTTGAAGACGGATCCGGGGAATAAATTTCGTGAGTTGCATGCAATATCGTCACTAGACATTAAAATGATTTGGGAATCCGGAATACCAAGTCTCTTGACAGTACGATACATGCTCAACACGTTTGCCATGTGTCTGTAGTTAAACCAGAATCTAGAAGTTGACACCAATACTGCCCAGTTGTTCGTATGTTTGTGCGCAGCATCCTCTGTTGAGGCTATGCATGGCAAGCTATATAGTGCAAGCACATATGATAGGTAAGATATCAGCGACTTCCACGTTACCCACATTGCACAGATCCTATTATTTTTGTTGCTTTAGGTATACGTTGTTTATTAATGTTTTGTACTCAACTACAAAT
This sequence comes from Liangdongia quercuum, assembly GCA_030579675.1. Lineage (NCBI taxonomy): Eukaryota > Fungi > Ascomycota > Saccharomycetes > Phaffomycetales > Wickerhamomycetaceae > Liangdongia > Liangdongia quercuum. The sequence continues at coordinate 167,585 of JAKTRK010000006.1, read as the reverse complement.
GGTGTCTGGGCGTGATCGAAAGAAGATTATATAATCTGCAGATGCACTGATAGACATTTAATTATTTTGTGTGAGTTAATGGCACAGGTTATTTTGGCGGCATCTGTTGATGGCTATTAAAAAGTCTGATACTGTACACAATAAGCAGAACATCGCGAATACCAATTCAGGCGTCACCTTATGGAAAGATCGTATACTTTATGAGTATTCCATGGTTCTGAGTATCATTGGTTACAGAAGAAGCATTCTAGTTTCAAGAGTTGCCCTCAACTATACCAAAAAGTGTTGCTTCACTAGAGAATTTTCTTCAACTCTTCATTCACTTCAACAGATAAAACTAAGAGATTACCAAGAGAAGTGCATTGTGAAATGCTTGGAAGCTCTAAATTCTGGTCAGAGAAGGATTGGTGTTAGTCTGCCAACTGGGGGAGGGAAAACTGTTGTGTTTGCGAACTTGATTCCGAAGGTTTTACCGGTCAACGGACATGGCGATAAGACTATGATCTTAGTCCACAAGACAGAACTGGCTCTACAGGCTGCACGGACCTGTAGACTGTTTTTTCCTGATAAAGTCATTGAGATTGAAATGTCGAAGTACCACTCAAACCCTGAGGCTGACATTGTTATTGCATCAGTTCCTACGTTAGCTAAAACTAAAACTAGGCTCGAAAAATTTAATCCGAAAGATTTCAAGATGCTAATTGTCGATGAAGCTCATCATTCAGCAGCAAGTTCCTATGTTGCAGTATTTAAACATTTTGGAATTACCGAACCTAATACGGATGTTGCTTTGGTTGGATTTTCGGCAACTTTTAGAAGAGACGATGAAAAGCAACTCGCAAATGTTATTGATCGTGTTGTTTTCCATATGGATACTACAGAAATGGTCAAAAACAACCATCTATCGGATGCAAAATTCACCACCATAAAAATGGAATCCACTGACTTGAACAATGTTAAAATCAGCAAAGGGGACTTCGCTATTAGCAGTCTAGCGAAAGAAGTCAATAAAGAGACAAATAACGAGTTGGTTCTCAGAACTTATATCCAGCTTCTACGTGATTTTCAAGTGAAGTCAACACTTATATTTGCGGTAGATATAGCGCACGTTATGGCACTTCATAGCTTATTCCGTGAGCGTGGCATAAATACTGAATACCTTACCGCTTCGACTAAGCCTGCAAATCGTAACAAGATAATCCAGGATTTCAGAGACTCTAAAATAAGTGTATTGGTGAACTGTGGTATAATGACAGAAGGCACTGATATTCCTAATATTGACTGTATACTCATGGTTAGACCTACACAGTCTAAAAATTTACTTACACAAATGATCGGTAGAGGGTTGAGGAAGTCACCGGACAAAACATTTTGCCACATTGTTGATTTTACAGGAATAAATAGCAAGGATGTGGTTTCAATTCCATCACTACGATCAATGGCTCAGGAGTTAGACAAACCAAGCGGATCTCAAAAACCGAAGAACAATCTCAATAACAAAGGTGTGCCTGTATACCATGATCAAGAGCCTAAGCCTGAATCCCTTGTCTTGAAGGGTACTCATCAAAATGTAAATCGCTATGAGTATGACCCTACTGGCTTTGACTTTACTATTAGATTTGAGACATATGAGAATATTGAAGCATTCTTGCAAGAATCGAATTTAAACGATGACGTGCAATACTACATAAATGCGTCTGCGCTGGATTGGATTAGAATCAATAGAAATCAATGGTATCTGAAACCTGGGAACGAGCAATCGTTTCTACTGACAAGGCATCCTAATGGGATACGCAAAGATTCTTTCAAAGGTGTTTACACGGCGTCCATTTACATGGGTGATGAATTTTCTCAAGTACAAGAAGAGTGTTTCTCTTTGATTGCTTACACCAAAGTCTCTAAACAACAAATTGTGAGACAAAGGAAGGTTTTTTCGAACAAATTCGCAGTCAGGACTTCAGAACGAATCCTTGCAATGCCACTGTCCAAGGACGTTCGTTTAGTAATATCTACGTTGCAAAGCTGGGTTTTCGCTAATAACCCAAGAAACACGGCTTCCAAATTTGCTCCCCATAAGCAAAGACCACCAACTAGTAAACAAGTAAATTTGATAGTGAAGCTTTCCGAGAGGTTCTTCAAGGAGTTCAATTTTACTAGGGAAGAGACTAAGACATTTAAAAATGATCTCAACAAAATGAAACAAGGTCAAATATCTAAATACATAGACCTTTCAATGAGTCCTTTCAAAGCTAACGCAAAATATATCTTCAAACGGCTCGCTCACGATATCCTTAACAAACGAAAGACTGACACAAGCCATCACAATATAGACTTGTCCAAGAAGATGGAGCCTAAAATCGGGGGAACATTGGCGGATAGCTCAACTTACGGCACTTGAGCTTGACTGTTTATGATGGCATTTTTTTTAATAAAAAAAAATAAATATACCAATCTAGAAATTAGCTGTTTCTGTAAATGTTAGCTTGAAGAATCAAAAACTGAATGAAAAGATGACAGATACACATAAAGAAAGCCAAGTCGATCTACAACAATCGATCTGTATAAAGGGCAGCGGAGTTGTAATTTAGACTCGCACCGCGAAGGAAGCTTTTCATAACCTGAGGAGCTACCCGCGCATTTACAATGACAGCCGCATCTGCTTCACAGACGATCGTTTTGCCCTCAAATGACAACAACAACAAGCACTCCGCCATCGCAGTCGATCCAGTCACAATCGTCATAAAAGAATGTTTACTGATTTCGTCTTCTATGCGAAAGCTCTCAAAGTATTCCCAATCTGGCGTCGCAGCAATATTAGGAGGTGGAGCTGGTGAGCTGTTTCAGGATGATGAAGAGTTGCATAAATATGGGATTTCAAGTGGTACAAATGGCAATACTGCAAGCTTCAAGAATGACCCGTTATTGTCAGGGTTTATCCAATTGAGGTTACTACTGAATAATGAGAAGTCTCTACACGAAATTGACTCTTTAACACTCCTACAACCTTTTCTCTTGGTCATCAAATCAAGCTCAACTTCCGGTAATATCACATCATTAGCTTTGAATTCTTTGTCCAAATTTTTGACTTATGGCATCGTATCATTAGACTCCAAAAACCTCGAATTCACTCTCACGCATATAATCAATTCTTTGACTCATTGTCGGTTTGAAGCCTTTGAGCCGTCATCGGACGATGCAGTTCTATTAAAGGTTTTGAAGCTATTGGAAACAATCGTTAACTCTCCTCTTGGAAGCTTGCTTTCAGATGAAGCAATTTATGAAGTTGTACAGACCTCATTGTCATTAGCATGTAATAAAAGAAGGACTGAAGTTCTTAGGAGCGCTGCTGAGTTATCAATGTTTTCTGTCACAGTTCAAATCTTTAAGAAGCTCGACGAGATCGAACCGGAGCACCTGCACCACGTCGTTGAAGAAACTCAGGATTATTCCAAGGATCAACTTGTCGGTACCATTGGAACTAATGATGACCCTGGCTTGACCAAAAAATCATTTGAGGTGGCAAATAATGCCAATCACCCTTTTGGGCTTCCTGCAATTAAACAGTTCCTCGGAATACTGATATCGATGATAGCACCAGAGAATCAGTTCAAGCATACTGAATCAACGAAAGTTTTTGCATTAACTTTAATTAACACAGCAATTGAAATGATGGCTAACCGTTTCACACAATTTCCGACTTTAATGAACTTAGTTGCTGACCCTGTTTTCAAACATACATTACAGATAATACAAACTGCTAATTCTTCTTCTGTTGTTCAAGCTGCTTTGCAACTGTTCACGACATTGACCCTTACCTTGGGTGATAAACTGAAACCTCAAATAGAGCGAACTTTGATATCTATTTTCGCTGCTGTCCTTCCTCCCAAAGATCTTAAAGATGTATCTTCTGGGAAATCTGGGAAATCGACACCAGTTGAACAGAACCAGCGATCTGCAGCTGTCAAAGAATTGTTGATTGAGGAAATCTCAATTTTGTGGACAAGATCACCTTCGTTTTTCACTAGCTTATTCTTGAATTATGACTGTAATTTCCACAGACATGACCTTAGCATCGAGTTTTTAAACTTTCTGTCTCAAATTGCCCTTCCAGACAGCGCTTCGTTCATTACTGATAGTGTTCCACCCATTTGTTTGGAGGGGGTTTTATCATTTGTCAATAACTTGAGCGATTTGACCAAAAGTAGGAGCATATTTGTTGATAACGGTGTATCTAATGAGTTGATCCTCAAAAAACAACAAAAGAAAGAGTTCATAACAGCAACTGAAATTTTCAATAAAAAACCGAAAGAGGGTTTAAAACTCCTACAAGATAAAGGGTTCATTAAATCAATTAACGATCACAAGGAAGTTGCTGCATTTTTCTATGAAAAATCAAGCAGACTCAATAAAAAGGTCTTAGGAGAATTTTTAACAAAAAGCTCAAATAAAGACCTTTTGATAGAGTTTTTGAACTTCTTCGATTTCGAAAATATGCGGGTCGATGAAGCTTTAAGAATCTTGTTAAAGGCATTCAGACTTCCTGGCGAATCACAGCAGATTGAAAGAATTGTTGAGACGTTTGCTTCTCGATATGTTGCATGTCAGCATTATGAACATAAAGACATAAGCTCGGGTGGTTCTCAGGAGCCAAAGCTAAGTGAGGACTCCAGAACTGATGCTCCTGTAGAAATTACGACTGAGGAAATATTTGAGCCTGTTGAACCAGACCCGGATGCGGTGTTTGTATTGAGTTATTCAATCATTATGTTGAATACTGATTTCCATAACCCAAATGTCAAAGCACATATGACTATGGAAGATTACAAGAAAAATTTAAGAGGTGTATATGGCGGTAAGGATTTTCCAAGCTGGTACTTGAGTAAAATTTACGAGTCGCTCCAAGATAAAGAAATTGTGATGCCTGAAGAACATCATGGATCGGCTCAATGGTTCGATGACTCTTGGAACAATCTCATCGCTTCCAATAGCTCAGTCGTGGATGAAACGCATTCTGTTGAAGAATTTGATGTACAAGCATTGCTGCAGTTCAACAAGATAATCTTCCAATCAGTGTTTGAAAGCATTTCAAATACTATTTTCCACATATTCGATTTTGCTGCTGATGATCAAGTAATTACTCGAATGATGACTACAATTGATAAGTTATCCCAAATTTCATCTTATTTTGGGCTCGTTTCCTTCAGTGATAAGATTGTTTCAAACTTGACAAGGCTTACTTCACTATCTGAAAAGAAAACTACTGCACGCGATGATGGTACTTCAGCAATGAAGACGACAAGTATTAAAGTTCAAGATAGTGGTACTATTACTGTTAGTGAGACTTCTGTTCAATTTGGTACTGACTTCAAAGCACAGCTTTCTGCTGTCATTCTATTCAGAATTATCAAAAGAGATGCTTCTATTCTATCTAAGAGCTGGCCTGATGTAATCAAGCTGTTGCTTACTCTTTATGAGACTGGGCTAATTGAACCTGATCTATTTACAGAATTTCAAGCTAAGTCCAAATTATCGAAACTCCCAAAGGTCAAAGCTGGCTTGACACTGACCCGATCAACTGTCACCAAAGGGTTATTCTCAACTTTTGCTTCTTATTTGAAAGGCGACGAAGAACCGACTGATGAAGAAGTTGAAGCTACTTTATCGGCTGTTGATTGTATCAAATCTTGCACTATCAATCTATTTTTCAAAAAAATGGAAGAATCTAAGAGTGTAGACTTCTTAGCATCTTGGATTAGTGCATCACCATCTGAAGAAGAAGCAGAGGACGACAGGTATTACTCAAATGATTTATTATTCCTATCAGAAGCCTCAACAGCTTTGATCGTAAATCTTGATGACTCTAAGTTCCGTACTGACTACGCTAATCAAGCTCTCCAGAAAATTGAGTTTGCACTACAGAAAGATAAAAAATTGAAGCGTTATGCGGTTTTAAGGCTACTAACCTACGAGTTGATTCTCGCACCGTTCTCTGTGGATTTGAGTAAAGAGCTAGTCCCAAAAATTCTTGGGAAGTTGGTTACTTATGAAAAAGCCGTCTTAGAACAAAAGTCAGCACAACTAATTGATCCATTATGCTCTTTATTTTTAGACCAAACAGAGCTATCAGCCCTTGTCATTAATGACGAAAATTATTGGAAGATTTTGAGAACGATAGCATCAATCTCCAACTATACCAATGACATTTTCGAGTTCGTGTCCAAATTTATCAGATCTGAAGCCATGATTACACATATCAATCCCACGAACTTTATGTGGCTCTTGGGCTTACTTGATGAAATATCTGCAGTAGGAGCAATTGGTGGTCAATGGGAACAAGAATATGACCTATTGGTAAAGACAGGGCATAAAGTTGATAAGGAAAATCCATACCAAGAGATTGTACAGTTATCCCTAAAGTCAATAAATTTGACTAGCGAACTACTCAATTTTAAAAGGAGCCTGTCAAAAGAAGGCATTCTTGCACTGATTCAGGCTTTAGCGCACCAATGCCTAAATCCTTGTTTTCAAATTAGATCCTATGCATTGACTACACTGGAGGAAACTATTTTCAAAACTGACTTCGAGGAATCCGCTACTACTGATGAAATGTTTGAACTTGGATTGTTTCCTTTGATTAATGAAGATATTCCAAAACTGGCTATTTTATCAATGATTTCCAAGGTATATATTCACTTTCTGAAAATTGAGAAAACAAATAATCAGATTTACCTGAAGATATTAGATGTTTTCAATCACTATCTTGATGATCCAGAAATTGAAGATGCGTTACAGAAATTAATACAAAGCAAGAAGGAGTTCGACAAAGATTACAATTACTCTGGGACTGAGATCGTCTCTGAAACTGAAACTAAAGTGAAAGAGAAAGGCCCTGAATCTAAAGAGGAGATGAAACCAGATGACGACATAACGAAAAAGGAGATACCAGATGAGAGGACAATAGATATCGACGCCAATCAAGTTGACTGAACTAGCTTAGTACATATTCTTATTTTTACAATGCCCCAGTAGAGGAACTAATTTATTTTGCGTTATTATTTTATTCGTCATTCGGAGTAACCTCCAACAGTATCGAAGCATTTTTCAACTCCGCATCTCCTATAGTTTTATCCAACTTGGATAAGAGATTCTCTCTTTGACTAGTTAATGTAAAAAATTCCCCATTTTTAACTTCATCAAATGTTGCTTTAACAGTTTCGTAGATGACTATGACTTTGTCTCTTGTGTCGAATTTGATGACACGGCGCGATCCATCTCCTGCTCTGATTTGTATGCGAGTAGTTGTAGGAGAATTTTCCGGTTCGGGGTGTTCTAGAGGCTTTATTCTGTTTAATTTCTCTTCGTCTGTAGATTCTCTTGGAGAGTAGCCATCAATTTCGATGGGATCATTTTGATTTCCTGTATGCAGCACCTCAACATCATCTTCATCTTTATCATGATTACCTAGCGACTGACTGATTGCTAGTTCCATTTGCTGTTCTTCTGTCAAAGTAGTAGGATCGATTTTCTTTTTATGGCTTACAATTGGGTTAATATGTCCTGGTTCCAAAGAGAATTGACTCAAGAAATCAAAAACTTCTTGAATCCACTTCGATTTATTTGGAACACCATTCCACATTTTTAGTCGCTCGCCGGTAATCGGATCCAAAATCGCTATATGTGGGTATTCCTGAAATTGATAAAACTGACTGTATTCGCGTCCGTTATTTGAATCCTGTTGATATTGTAAAAATAAAAAGTTATCCTTTGTGACTTCCTTAACATCTTTATTTGACCAGAAATCCCTGTTAAGAACTTGGCATTGGAATTCTGCATTATCTTGAATATTAATCATTATCCATTTTTTCTCTTCTCTAGCTTTTCTCCTAGCAACTGAAAGATCCAGTTTCTCTATCAAGTCCCATGGAGGGCGAAAGATCTTCGCAAGTCTTCTTTGTGTTGCAGTCATGTTTGGATCTATGACATCACCATCACTGTCTACTTCTGCAATTCTATCCTCCTCATCTGAATCTGCAAAATCTTCATCGATTTGGTTAAAGATACCTGCACGACCATTACCAAATATGGCAGAATGAGGATTGCCTCCTCTACCCTGATTCAATAAAGCACTGAAAGATCCCCCTCCACCAAACGTTCCAGGGAATACACGATAATCGTCATCAAAATCACCGCCTACTAACCGTTCATGTACAGCTTGGTCTGGAACTCGAGGCTCCTCCTGATGTAGCGTATTTTGTAATCGCTCAGCAAACTGACGGTCGTCGTCCTCGTTATGCAAAGGTGATATACTGGTCTGTGATGTTGTTTGCTGCTGAGTTATGGACGAGCCATGTTCAAAAAACAACGAGATAGCAGTATCAAGTTCACCTGCTGCCATTTCCAAAAACTGCTCGGCAACTTTAGAGTCATCCGAACCAGTAATGGCCATGAATGTGTCTATCTGCTCAGACATATTCTGCAAACTGTTCAAATGTAGTCCTCAGGGTTCAGATGTAAGATAAACGTCAAACGGTATGTAATTGACTTAATTTCGAGCAAGTCCCTGCCTCGAGTCCTTTTCAGATTGAGTCTTTAAGTGAATCAGTTTGTTGTATGTTACTTTCAAAGATTAACTTATATTGATTCTTGTGGCAATTTTGTTGTATTCGTTTTGATTTATTAATCTGTCATTTTTTTCACGGTCAGGTCACCGAATACGGAAAATAACTACTTTCAGCAAAATAAAACATAGCATAGGCATCGTTAATTATACTTCCATGAGGTTATACAGGCTGGGTTACTTGTTGAAAGTGCCCTGTGAGGGTAGTTGCGGTGGGAGTAGTTGCTGCTGCTCTGAGAATAGGGGCGGTGGCGGAAGAGGAAGGCCTTTGAACTGAACCTGCCCAGAATGTTGTTGCTGTTGTTGGCTTGAGAATTGGAATGGATTATGCGGTGGTTGTAATGGTGGGTTGTACACCATTGGCTGCAAAGGATACATCTGGATATGCTGTGGATGCTGCTGCTGCTGCTGTTGTTGTTGTTGTAGTGATGAAGGATTCATTCCCATTGGCAGCAAGATTGGGCGATTTGCTATATGACGCACTTCCACCGGCATTTGGAATTGGATTCCCGATATTCCTTTCTCTTCAATCTCATGATTAACTAAGTCGGTCATTGTTGTAGGGATTACGTGTGGTTTCTTACTTGGCTGCTCAAGATAGAGATGATTTGCTTCGATCATTTCGATCTTAGCTGTAGAGGAGAATTTGATGAGGTTTACATCTGCTTCTGCTTCTGCTTCCGAGATACTTGATACCGGCTTCGATTCGATATTTGTGATATTTTTGACTGATTTTAACCGTTTCTGTGCGTCTTTCTCTATTTCTATGAGCTCCGTCTTCCTGTGTCTTTCTCCAACTTTTCTGGTAGACATTCGGTATCTTTTCTCTGTGTAATCCATCTTCTCATATTTGTTCAGGTTGTAGTAGTCATTCTCCAATGCGTATAGATTTTCAGCCATCTGTTTCCTCAGTGCTCTTCTAGTTTCAATGATATCTTTGATGCTCTGTCTCCAGGTGAGCTCAACATCTTTTCTGGTAGAATCTTCGATTAGTTTCGCCTCTAGCCGGTACTTATACCTTAAAGCTTTCAAATCACCTTTGAATGGTTCTAATGTCTTTTCAAATAAATCCGGGAAAATAGCAAGGGGTTCCAACACTGGTGAGAGGGGAGGTTCAGGAACAGGCGACGATGGTTCATTGATGTGGCCTTGATAGAAGGATTTTCTTTTGGAAGTCTTGCGTTGGCTGAGACTCTCGTCCTCTGCTCCAGTCTCTTCATCCACCAATGGCAAGCTGTTTTTGACATAAGTGTCATGAGCTGAGACGTTTTTCCTTAATTGAGTCTGGATCTCTTCAATCTTTTTGAGATAGGCATCAATCCTGCTGATGCGAGAAGTCGAGAACTCTTTGGCAAGTAGTCTATAGTCGCTGTGTAGTTTCTTTTGAAGCCTATCAATCTGCGAAACGTCGTTCACGTTTTCCAAATTATCGAGCATCTGTTCAACCTCTTTGGAGCTCAGTGAGTGGTCCTGTATATCGTCGAGAGACAAGTCTGCGTGCTTTCTCTTGTTATTGGATTGCGACTGCGACTGCGAATTCTCCGCGGAGGAGCCAACCATGGTCAGAGAGGTTAATCGTGTATGTATATCTACCTGTAGCTGTGACTATCAGGCAGTAATTTACCAAAACTGTTTTTGTAGTAGTTTGCGTATTTGTGCTGGGTTCCTAACGTTGCAATGCGGAAGATTAAAGCTCAAAAACAATGCTGCTTCTGCTGTTGGAAATTTAGAGGAAAAAAAATGCAAAGAACTCTGCAGCTGGGAGTTAAAGGAAAATACTGGCTGGAAACCGAAAACAAAGTGGCTGAAACTTCTCTCACAAAGAGGCCTGATCAAGCAAATACAAGTGGCTACTAGATATTCAAGTCGTAGTACGGTAATCCGAACCCTTGTGCCTGAGTTGACTGGCAGCATCGTCGAGAGATGAAATCCGGAAAGTGCCTGACCCGTCTTCTTCAAGCCACTTTCACTTGCACACCGCCGATTCAGACTGGGTTCGTAGAAGGGCGGAACGACTACAGCGTCGCAGTACAGGCCAAGAGGGAAACTACGTCTTCTGCTTTTTGAGGTCCGGGGATCCTGCTTTGCCAGGACGAGCTGGATCTTCGTCTTTGTTTCTTCGTGTATCTCTCTCTCTCGCACGCTGCCTGGATCGTCAGGGCCTCTTTTCGTTTTGCGTCTCGACGGCATTTAACTGGCTTATCAGGCCGCAAATATCAACGCGTCTACAACTTCCCTCGGCGTTCAGAGCGTACACCATCCCCGGCATAGATCTATAATCGCTGGTCCGGATGGCGTCTTTTGACACGTCCCCTCTTCTGCTTCTTCTCTTGCCCTCCAGCAGCTATGTCCTGCGGTAACAGATCTCTCTGATGCTCGTTGCTCAACTCTTATGCGTCAAAAACGCCTATCTCATGTAAGGCAATACCGGTGAATGAAAGCTCGAAACTCGACGCTATGGCAACTGTTCGAGCTGCAAAGTCACCGATTTTGATGGAACTATTGGATATACTCGCCCGTGCAGTACAGACCAGATCCCCAACTACCAGCTTCATGGAGATTTAAGAGCATTTCTAAACCTCAAAAACGTGGAGCCAAAGTCCTCAATGCTTCATGCGGGACGTATGCTGTTTCCCAATACGGTAATGGCGTGCAAATTTTGGCTTCCCAATTGAGACACTTTTTGCGCCAAACTTTTTTTTTCAGAGTGCGAGTGCGAGTGCGAAAACGAAATACAGGAAAATTCTCAAGAGAGAGTTGCCTGAGAACTAGTAGAAAGCTTGAAGTGGTATTAGGTGGCCAGGACTCGAGAAACAGAAAGCTATGGAGGATGGCAGCACGATAAAACAGTTCATAAAACACTTGGACGACTCGCTTGATACTATAGAGCCGAAGATCCAGGAGCTGACATCAGAATCTTTTGAAGATCGTTTGAATACTGCCGCTGACGATGCTGAAAAAATCAAGCTAGCGAATGGCTATGCTTACATCCTAGTATCACTGTCATTTGGTGAGTGACTCTTGTGATTGCATACTTGTCGTACTCGCATTGTATACTAATGCAACACTAGCTTATTTGAAGTCACAAGGCGTTGACACTTCAAAGCATCCAATAATGGCAGATCTAGCAAGGGTGAAATCGTACATTGGCAGAGCGAAAGTCATAGAGAAGAACGGTAAGAACCAGATCCCTAGGAAAAATTCCTTAATGCGATGTACTTCGTGTAACTAACACTAATATTTTTTTTTCTAGCTTCAGAACCAAAGAATACACATTCTACTGCTGCTGCTAAGCGGTTTATAGAATCGGCTTTAAATAACGGTACTGGGAACTCTACGGTGATACGAGGAACGCCCCAGCCTGCTATCAGTTCTGTATCTTTCCAAGGAACACACACAAAATTTGAAGATACAGCGAAACCCGACGATGGTTCTGATACTGACTCTCAGGCTACAAAGCAGACACCCATGCAAAGAGCGCATAAACTTTCGAAATCTGACTACAAAGTTAAGAAGCCGAAAAACAGTAAAACAAAAAGCCCCAAACATGAATCTAAATAACTCGTTTATCCTCTCTAATTGACTCATTGACCCAGTACCTTATATTCAATATCAAAACTCAGTAGTGTCTTAACCGTTTGTATACATATATTTATATATATATATATATATATATCCTGTCTCAAACGGGTAACTTGTTCCGACTTCTCAATAAAATTGATAGTCAAAGAGATCAATTAGTTGCATTCAACACAGATATTGTCAGCAAAGATCACGATCGCAACCCGACTTTCTTCACAGCGGATATCGCTGTCATTTTCCGCTCCTAAGAGTCTTCAAATACTTCATTTTTTCTAGCTCGTTTCTCATTTCTATTGAACGGCTGGTGCTTTTATCAGTTGCTATATCTCGTTAGCAATTCAAGTCTCGTATCACTAATCTTCATCGCATCAACTCAACCCATCTTTGGCTATGCTTTTCGGTGTAAGAAGATTTTTTCAAAGAAACAGGAAGAAGTTTTTTGTCACATCTGGTGTCTTAGCTTTGATATATTTTGGTTTGGGGTATTTGCGTCAGAAGTTTAACGACTATCAACTAAGGTTAGCAGAGGAGAAATTTTCTAGAGAACAAATCAGAAGAAGGTTCGAGCAAACCCAGAAAGACGCGCTATACACTATTTATGCATTGGTTCCTGTACTTTGTACTCCCATTTTCGAAAGCCTACCAGTGGAGAACATAACGAGATCTTTACAGGCTAGAAGATTAGAGAAGAAAGGCGTGTTGGGCACTAGCGATGAGATTTCCAGCACAACAACAAATGATCGACAATCAAACGCTGATAAACCAAACAGTGATGAAGTTGAAAGAAAATCAAAAAATGAACTATGGTCCGATTTGAAAAGTCAAAGTTTAACGAGACTGATAACTCTAGTATACTGTAATGCTCTATTGGTGTTGTTAACAAGATTACAGCTAAATATTTTGTCTAGAAGAGAATATCTGGAGGATGCCCTGAAAGTTGCAGCCACCAAATATGGATTCAAGAATAAGATCGAGTTAGTTGATAAGACCAATGAGCAAGATGATTATGTTAATGAACAAGCATTTCTGTCGTTTAGTTGGTGGCTGCTGAATCGTGGTTGGATTCAAATAAGAGAACGCGTTAAGTTTGCAGTTGATGAAATCTTCCAGGAGATTGACCCTCGAACTGAATTCACTCTAGATGAGTTTGCAAACTTGTTGAGAAAGACCCAAAGTTTGATTGAAATTTCAGATAGCGAGGAAAATAATGATTATGAACCGAATGTTATAAGTACTGCTCTGCTGCCTCCAGTCAACTTGGAGACATTTGTTGTTCAGCAAACCTTGGATGAAGAGAACTTACAAATCTTACGGAAAGATCCATCAAATTTGCGTCTGCTTTTAGACGAGACAAAGAGCTATATTAATTCATCTTCAAGCTCAATAGTGTTGAATTCACTGGTCAACGTTGGGATATCCACTGCACTACATCATATTTCATTAGCAATTCTGCAGAAAGGAAATGCAACAACATCAAATCAAATAAAGGTTAAGCTTGCGGTGCTACTAGCAAATGTTACCAAGGCCTCGAACGAATTCAAGAATTCGTCAAAGAATGAATATATCACCAATATGGACAATGTCCCAGAACTGGATGAAATAAGTGCTAGTATTTACTCAAATTTTGAATAAAGATATTCACACAGTCTACTGATTGATACTTATGTTACTAATATTTAATCTTTGAATCGTAGACCATCGATATGTGATCTGAGGGGCTGAGACTCAGAGTGGGCAACTCGTGTTAACTGTCATCTTCAGCTTGAAGAGTTTGTTTTGATCGATACTGGTTCTGATTATGTAATATTTTCATTTAAAACGTAGAAATCAATTTCGAAGGCTTGCCTCACTCACAGAGTCAACTGGAATATATTGACGGTTACTGTGAAATACGTAACTGTTTTCCGGACGGTTGGATAGTATAGCACCCTCAAAAGAATTACTGTGCATCATGTCAGAGATAACAATCATTTCTTCCGATGGAGAGAAATTCAACATTGAAAGGAAAGTTGCAGAACGCTCAGTTTTGATTAAAAACATGATCAATGATCTAGGTGACGACGATGATGAACTAGAGATTCCAATCCCAAATGTTCGTGCTTCTGTTTTGAAGAAAGTGATTGAATGGGCGACACACCATAAAGACACGAACTTCCCAGATGATGAAGATGAAGACTCGAGAAAATCTGCTCCTGTAGATGAATGGGACAAAGAATTCCTAAAAGTTGATCAAGAGATGTTGTATGAAATCATACTTGCTGCTAACTATTTGAATATCAGGCCATTATTGGATGCTGGCTGCAAAATTGTGGCAGAGATGATCAGAGGCAAGTCTCCAGAAGAAATACGTCGTACTTTCAACATCGTCAATGACTTCTCCCCAGAAGAAGAAGCTGCAATCAAACGTGAAAATGAATGGGCTGAAGACCGTTGATTTTTTTCCATAGTTAATGCTATTTACAGTAATCTCTGCTCATGGTCATCTCCTTTACGTTTTCTTGAAAGTAAGATGGTTCGTAGCTGGAATACAGCCGCTGGTTCTAAGAGTCTATAAAGTATTAAATTACACAGTACTAATTTGATTCCATAACTGAGCATCAGCTCTTCGTGTCTCTTTTTAGTATCACTGATATTTCTATAATCTTACACTATGGCTGATAACCAAGAGGATAAAATTCATACTAATTTTACGGAAACCCTCCAGATAACTTTTAAGGTTAGATGCAAAAACTGAGAAAAGGTGCATCTATCCCCTGCAAGCATCAGTATTGAAGAGCTGTGGGTTGTTTTTGGCGCCTTCTTTTATTAGACTGGGCATGAAGACATACTGCCGTACATAAGTAACGTAACGTAAAGTAGCGTTTACGGTGTTTGTGGGCACGGAATCTATCTAAAAATAAACAGCGCTTAGTTGAAGAAAGCAAATCTAAATCAAAAGATGTTTTCCCCCTTTTTGTTAGGAAGCATTCTCACAATTTGGCTTATAAGTAGTCAGGTATCAAAGAGATTAAGCTGAAGGTTTTCAGCAAAGCAGATGATGAAGTCTTCTTTCCAAATCGACATGCGTCCTTTTTTTCTTTTGACAACTACTAAATCAAGCCACGGGTAGCTTTCTAAAGATGGCACTCTTCAATAAGAGCTAGAAATATCTACATCTTCCATTATATCGTCTCGCTGGCTGTTCAGAGCAGCAAGTCTCTCAAAAGTATATCCCTTAGCACTTCTTACAGGATTTAATTGTGTGTGACCGGTACAACTGTGATTTTAACTAGTTGATCTGCTCAGTTGTGGTATACAAAATGAGCCCCCTTCCTACACTAGTATTTCAAGATGCCCGTATCGACTATTATTAGGCTTTTGTACCCACTCTTATTTACTCGATGGTTTATTTTTGTGTCAAAACTAAAATGAACTTAATTCCTAATCTGGTAATTCACACAGTTAGTGCTTATCTAATCAGATTTTTCTGGCTTCTGCTTCAGTCCAGCAGAAAATTGAAGCTAAAATATTGGCTTAAAACAGCTCTAGGATAGAAATATAGACTAGAGTGAGGAACTCTATAGGTGAATCGGTACACTGCAAGTGGAACCATAATTAAAACTCTTTTCCGCAAGGATGCCCTTTCTTTTTCACAGAAAAAGTAAGGCTAGAAGACGAAGTGATGAGGCTGGTGCAGCGAAGAAAGGGCTCCCGAGATCCAGTAGCATGTCTGCAAATGACTACAACAACGTCCGAAATGACAGCCCATTAATCAATAAGGCAAAGAGGATGAGAAAGAGTGTTGAGATTGGTAACTTTTCGGAGCCAATCATTCCATATAGATCAGAAACACCTGTGTTGCCAGATATTCATTCGATAAGAACGAAGCATCCGTCTGTGGAGCAACATCCCATACTACCCAACTCAACACTCAATTCTTCTCGAACATCGATGGTAATAAGTGCCAGGGATCCTGCGACACTTGGGCTACAGATGATAAACCCAAAGTCTTCAACTCAGGATTTTGAATCTCGAGTGTCGAGGTTTGCTTCTAAAAGTGATTTACGAGAATCATCCCCAGCAAGCGACAAAAGTAATAAACCCCTGGCCGCTTCATCACCAGTCAATGCTACATCTGAACCAGAAGATGTTGAAGCCCATTTGGCAAATACTGATTCTACGATGAAAAATAAGAATGCCGAGAACAGTGGCTTGATGTCGAGTTTCCTTGCGGTTGCCCATAATGCAGCTTCGCATATTGGTTCATTTGCATCTCAGCACGAAGAGTTTATTGCACACCCACCTCCAAAGCTTCCTAACCCTCCTGCAAATGACATGCAGAATAACACCGAGTCTGCTAGTTCCCTAATGCAGCACCTGGACTCAATTTTATTTGCACAAAGTAAGAGACCCTCAAGAGCACCTTCGTCCGAGCCATTGAACTCTGATAACAATGACAACATATCTTCAATTTCGAAAGAACATTCTGCGCTTGAAGATATAAAATTTCAACCACTTAAGAAAACTGTAATCAGCACTATGGGCAACGGGGAACTAACATTGGAAGCTCTCGGCATTCCTTCGACTAAGGGACAATCAGTTTCTGCAGCTCCGTTAACTTCTAATAATAGCTCGCAGATTCCTTCCATTGTTATTGACAAACAACAACTTCCGCAGCACAACACACCGCTTGATATCGAACCAACAGTGAATTCGAATCCTGTACATGCTATAAAGACGTCTACTCCATCAACTGGTTTGGTGGATAAAAACTCAGCCCCCAATGGCACAGCAGATATGAAATTAAATACAGAGGTCGCAAGAAGATCAAGACGCTCGTTATCAGTCGATAGAAATGATGGAGATGGATCAAAAGCTTCAGTCTCAGTAGGAAGAAACAATTCCATATCTGCTTTCAGAAGATCGCTCTCGCCTACGTTTTTGCAGAAGGGTAAAACTTCTATGAATCTTTCTGCGCAAGATTTGAATAATCCGCATGCTCATGCAAGACCTATGGCTCATACGGGAAGTACTGGGAATGAACCTATGGCAATTAGATCCTCAATGGCCATATCGAGAGATACAACTTTTGAGAGCATCAACACAAATACTAGTTCATCTGTAGAGCTCAAAGATGTTCATTTTGCCAGTAGTAAGAGAAATGCTGAATTTCATCAATCGTTCAAGCAAATACCTGCTCATGAGAGGTTACTAGAAGATTATAGTTGTGCATTGCAAAAAGATATCTTACTTCAGGGGAAGATGTATATTTCAGAGAAACATGTTTGCTTCAACTCAAATATCTTAGGATATGTGACTAATATTGTGATACCATTACGGGAGATGGTCCAGCTAGAGAAAAAAACTGTTGCTGGATTGTTCCCTAATTCTATTTTGATCCAAACATTACATCAGAAATACCTTTTTGCTTCTTTTTTATCAAGGGATGCTACATTCGATTTGATCACAAAGATATGGAATCAGTCAGTGCGAGGCCCTGTTGACGATTCAAATCTCAACCTCAATGTGGACATCGATGACCACGACTCATATGGTGAGCAATCAGCGCTTTCTGATGAAGACTCCCAATATGACGACGACGACGATGATGATGACACTGATGGTTCCGATGATAGCTTGACAAGCTCTTCAGGCGAGAATGAGGACCACAAGGCAACAAAGCCTACTAGCATTGTTGGACCTGTTAAACATGACCCCACAGAACCTGAGCACAAAGCTGTCAGTGGTGAAACTACGGTTAAAGAAGATGTCATCAATGCACCTCTAGGTAAAGTTTTCCAATTATTATTTGGTGATGATACTTCAACAATAAAAGCTATAATAGAGAAACAGAAGAATTACAATATCTCTCCAATTCCAGCGTTTTCTACCAGTGGTGATGTAAAAAAACGACAGTATTCCTATACAAAACCACTGAATTCACCCGTTGGGCCTAAGGAAACTTTGTGCAAAGTCACTGAAACCATCGACTATCAAGACTTCAATTCCTATGTTCAAGTTACTCAAAGTACCCAAACTCCAGATGTCCCATCCGGTGACGCCTTCAATGTTGAAACAACTTTTTATCTCTCTTGGGGTCCCAAAAATTCAACAAAGATTTTAGTTGTTACAAGTGTTCATTGGACTGGTAAAAGTTGGATCAAGACTGTAGTGGAAAAGGGTACTATTTCAGGACAAAAGGAATCGATTGGAATCTTAGTTGATGAACTAAAAAGTAGTCTCCATGGTGAAGTCTCTACAAAACCTTCACATGAAGAAACTAGGCCGGCTCTCAATCTGCCAACTGTTGGTCCTGCAGTTCATGCTCCTACAGATAACGAGTACAAAAAATCGAACAACGACACTCTTCTATTGGATGAAACATTTAATGTGCCTGTTGGTACGTTGTACTCTATACTGTTTGGTGACGATACCTCATATTACAAATCTATTATGGAGAAACAGAAAAACTTTGATATAACTACTGTGCCACCTTTCAAGAGTGAATCCGGAACTAAAACAAGAAAGTTCTCTTATACCAAGCCGTTGAACGGACCGATCGGTCCTAAACAGACCAGATGTAATATTACTGAAACAATTGAGTATTTTGATCTAAACAAGTACATTGAAATCACACAATCGACGTCTACTCCCGATGTTCCATACGGGAATGCTTTCACTGTTAAAACGAAGTTCTATTTTTCCTGGTCTACAAATAATTCAACAAAGTTGCTAATCGTGACTTTTGTGAATTGGACCGGTCGTTCATTATTGAGGGGACCTATTGAGAAAGGTTCCATTGATGGCCAACACGAGTCCATTAATATCCTAAGCGGAGAGCTCAAATCGATTATCAAAAATGCTACCTCCTCTGGTGGTCATAAATCCAGAAAAAGAACGAAAAGCAGATCAGCGGGTACGAAAAAAGCTGACAGTGTTCCTGTCCTAGAGGAAATTAACAAAAATTCACAACCTAGTTTCCTGAATTTTTCATCTCCAGTTTCCTTCCAAACGCTAGTGATTGCCATGCTGGTGATACTGTTTCTGAGTAGAATATTCAGATCTGAAAATAAAATCACTCTCAGTAGCGTGGAAAAGATTACTATAGGTGGTAATACATATATGTTAATTCCAGAGGTTGACGACTCGTTACAAAACGAATCCTTGAAAAAATCGTCGGAGTTTGAGATCTGGAAATGGATAAACGATAGGACGGCACGGAATAGCGACATTGGACATGATTATTTGGAGAAACTGAAGAGTGAGCATAATGCTAAAGATCAGGAGCTCTCAGAAATGGTGAAGCTTACTGAGCAACACTTGGATAAGCTGAAGGACGAGCTTGACAAGCGCCAAGACAACAAGATCCATATTTAAGGGACTTATTTATATTTTTATCGGCCAAAACGATTATTCTTCCAGCAGTCAAAGAAATTCTCGTTATTTAGAGGTTATATTTTTTTGTAATTTATTATATAATCCATCGCATATCTAATATTATATTTTCAAAATTGATTGAAAATATTTCTCCGAAGACTGTAAGAAAGCCCAAATATACTGAACCTCCAACGCGATGGGCCGTGTTGATAATGGTCACAGACGAAAGAACAGGGACATTCTTAGTGGAGGGAAAAAATATGCTGAAAATAAAAGTAAAAAGTTTGGAGTAGAGGAGGTGGTATTTGATAAAGGTTCAAGAGAGTAAGTAATCGGACTGGTGAGCTTTTTTTAAAACTTGGTATTAACTTTTTTCGATCAGAGAATACCTAACTGGATTCCATAAAAGGAAGTTAGAGCGTCAGAAGAAGGCACAAGAATATCAGAAGGAGCAAGATCGGCTTGCTAAAATAGAAGAGCGTAAAGCCGTGAGTAACATGAGACTATGTATCAACACTAAGAATTATCACTAACTCTAGCAGGCCAAACTTGAAAGAGAAAGACATTTAGCAGAGCAAATGGTTGAGTTCAATGAGAAAATGAAAGACTTGAATCGCAATGCAGATGAAAGTAGCGCTGATGAAGAATCAAGTGAGGAATTTGAGGAATGGGATGGATTTCAAGATGAACATGCTACACCGACCAAAAGTATATTGAAACGTAAAGAAGTCTATGTCACAAATGGTGATGAGCATGACGCTACGGAGGTCACCATCGAAGATTTGAGCTATGGCGATAATATTGAGGAGATTGCCAAGAAGAACAATGTGAACCTCGCAAAATCAAAACAAGTATTAGAAGCTAGCATAGCTAGAGCCCAAAAGTATGCTAAATATGTCTCAGGCCTAGAGCAGAAAAAGGAAAAGAAGAAAAAGAAGAAATTTCGCTATTTAACGAGAACAGAGCGTCGTTCCAACAATCATAAGGCTATTAGTAACAAGCGAAGAAGTCAGTAAACATAGTTTCTTTCATTTAATTATCAATGGGCAAAGCTTGTTGTATTATTCTATGGTTTTTATAAAAGTATTTGATCGACTTGTTACTCATTCAGTGTATTGAGTTCGATATCAACTTTTCTTTCAATAATTGTCGAGTTTATATAATCTGCCTCAATTTTGATGAAGATCCAAATCCATCTTCTTAATAATTCGATGATCTGCAAGTAGTATAAACCAGACTCAGATTTGTATAAGTTTGATAAGAACGAGTAAATGAAAGAAGGCGTTTCCACTGCTGGCAAAAGCTTATAAATCCAGATGAATCTGAACTGTAAATCCAAGATGATCGCCAAGGGATATGAAACTTTGACGCTCCGGTACAACAACTGTGATCTCAAGAAAACATCTGCATTCCCGTTGATGAGTTTCTTGAATAACTGAAGATCCCAATCATTGTTAACATCCCAAATGAAAGAATAAGTCGAATTCAGTAATGCTGCCAATATCCAAAATTTTGGCAGCACGCTATTTTGCTTTTCAGGATCCAATTTCAATATTATAGATATTACCAAAATTGGAATATTTGTTGAATATTTTATGAAGTTCAGCAAGTGTGATTTGTTGCGATGATTTGACGCCGAGTATTCGAACCAGCATTGTTTCAATCTTATAAAGGTCGGGTATGATCCAATAATTGAGTCCAAAAATATGGAGTCACCGCAATGTCTGTTTATTGTTGATCCTTTTTCCTTTGGCAAACAAGTTTCTGCGCTAAATATGTGGCATAAATATATTGATAGATCAATCAGGACTTTGGAATAAGACGTCAGTGTATCGCTCAGTAGGATATCGTTTGTTCGTATTTCTTGATCAATGTTCCCAACGAGAACTCTTTTAAAAGTAGAACCCAGTCTCTTAGAGCCAATATTATTTGGTTTTAGTAGTAGATAAAAGATTATGACGAGTGTGAAGAAGGGAATGAAATCAAATATCGTGAGCGACTCTACTGTATTGTTGTGGAATGTCAAATGAATTACATAGCTCAGAGCTGCAGTCATAGAGATCTTCACACAGTTTTTTTGGTGGTTTGCATAGTAATTTTGATGTTGATCTAGTTTCAGCAAAGCTGTAGTATTTAGTCCTGAGTCGTACGCAACCTTTAGCGTGATAAGCCAGAACCAGCAACCAGCAACCACCAGAGAAATTATTCTGTACGGGAGCGGTAGGAGGCTATCGATAGCATCGGACATTTTCCAGTGCGATAGCGACAGCAAAAGTTCTTGATCATACTCAGTTGAAATTTCATTTTTTTTTTTTGGCTAAACTGAAAATTGATATTCGGATATGAATAGAAGTGTATTTTAGCAATCTCTAAATACCAGTAGTGAAACCTCAGAATAACTTTTTCAGCTACTAGATCTAGTGGAGACTCAAGAGGATAAATTTCCCACTACTGACTTTAATGTATCCCACTTCTATGTGTATCACAATTCAAAGGCGATCTACGCTTTGAAGTTGATAGTTATTCTTAACATAAATTCGTTAGCTATATGAACCATTGTATATGAATGAGGGTAGCTATTAAAAACTGACTTTGGGTTCAAGTGTAGCAAGTGCTTTTCGTTGTTCTCGTTGTTCTCGTTATTTGTCGTCTTCAAGTCCCATTTCGTCCATGATATCCCGCATTTTTAGTTGTCTCTGGTCTGAAATCATGGTAATAAGCCCCAAGGCGACGTCCCTAAGCTCATTGTACTTTTTCAATCCACTGATATGTTTTCTCACCAATACCTCTGGGTCCTCTTCTGTGAGTTCACTGCGTTGATTAGTTTAACAAACTGAACTGTCCTTTTAATTTATAAAACTTGCGTACCTGACTCTTTTCGCCATCTCCTCGACCTCACGCTGAAGCAGCTCTAATTGTTCTTGTTTCGTCTCGATGCGCTGCTCTATTGTTTGTATGCTGTGCTTTCTGTACATCTTGGGATCCTCTTCAGCTACAGTAAGTAAAGCGGGAACGTAATTTTTGTTGTTCTTGATGTTGAGATTCGAGCGCGTAATCTGAAATCTGCAGAAGTATTCAATGGTTACACCATTTCATCGAAATATCAAAGGAAAAGAAAAACACTCTTTAACAATATTTTTAGTGATTTTAAGGGCTGCTGTTAATCTTCCTCTGAAACTATAAATAGTGCCGTTACTTGCACTTGTCTAAAACTTGGCCCAGAGGATTTTCCATGTCCAGTAACATCCTGGCACCCTATAGCATCCTCCACTAACAATAGAAATCATTACACAATAAATCATGAATTTATCGTAATGTTCTACGAAGTGACAACCTGTTATGATTCCACCAATTGGTATCTCTGCAAAAGCGGAAAATGCAGTAGTAAAATACATAGTGCTATAACGTCTGCCGAACTCTTCAGTTTTAGAAATCTGACCACAATAAAACGGGCACTAATGAGAAGATTGGGCCAGTTAAAAAACCAGTAGATCATTGAAAACGTATAGAGATCAGAATCACGGTGGCTTAATGGGAACAAAGTGGCAAAATAGAGGATCCCAGTAAAGCTTAGAATGGAATCTATCCCACTGAATCGGCTGATCTTGTCGGATAGATAGCCAGCTACCCATCTACTAGGTATATCAGCTGCATTTACCATGGCTATCAGCAAGTAAGATGTTTCCAAGCTCTCCCCGTTTGCTCTAGCATACGACGTAAAGAACATGGAGGTTCTGTGACTGATAATTCAGCGAATGAACACCCTAGTGTCGAGAACAAGAATCGTGGAACTTTAAAAGACTTTAAACCAACAGCCAAGGTCTATTCTGCAATTCTTTTTGTCGGAGTCTTGTTTAAAGTTTTATGAGGCAGCTGCTCTCCCCCCCCCCCTCCTCCTCCTCCCTAAATAAAAATTGCTAAGTATGCACTCCATCCACCTTCATCAGGCTTCCAGTAGCGCATTATTTAACCAGATCTCGGTTGTTAACAGTTTTTTTTTTTTGTTCGGTGCTGTTTTGACGGTTTTAACAACGTTCTTAAATTATCTCCGTATTATGTTTTGACGTATAATACATATTTACTATGTGATGGGTAACTGTTGTCGGTGAGGATGTAGACGTGCAGGCTCGTCCCAAAGGGGTGTGTCTTTGTGGAAATATAGAGAGTAATGGTTGCTGGAATTTCTACAGCGCAACAGGAAAAGAGTTATATTTTTTTTAAATACTCTGTTTGACACTTTCAGCAATTCGTGTAAGAAACTCGCTTGGTTAAACGCTAAAAATACTTAGTACTTGGTAATACATAGAGTTGATGAACGAATTTACAATAAGTCAGAGTTCTAAGTTTCTTAGAATCAGATGAGCTCCACAGTATCTCAACGAGTTCGTATGTAGAACTATCCAGCATAACACTATCTACAGCTTTCTGAACCTGTGTATAACCGCAAACAATGATCATCACGGTGCTTTGGTTTGGAACATCCATACACCTATTTTGTAATCGCAACAAGCGTTAAATCATGCATCCAACATTTAAAACATTAACGATTGATTTGCAAGTCCATGAGAAATGCTGCGATGCCTTCTCTGAATAGGATACAGCTATCCAACGATGGGAACAGAGACTCTAGCAAATTTACTGTGAAAGACTTGTTAGACTTGAACGATCCTGCAACTGCTTATAAATCACCACTTGCGGTTATAGCACACATTGATGTGAATGCCTTTTTCGCACAAGTTGAGCAAATTCGGCTAGGTCTTGACGTCCAGGACCCTGTGGTTTGTTTGCAATGGTCAAGCTTAATCGCTGTATCATATGCAGCTCGAGACTATGGTGTAAATAGAATGGATTCATTAGAATCGGCAAAGTTAAAATGCCCAATACTGAAACCAATCCACACTGCAGTTTTCAAAAAGGGCGAAACTTTCTGGAAATACCATGACGATGATCCTGTTTTCCCTAAACCTCAGGATTATAAAGTGAGTTTGGACCCATACAGAAGAGAAAGCAGGAAAATAATGAAGATTTTCAAAAACAACTGTGATTTGGTTGAAAAAGCTAGCGTTGATGAAAGTTTTATGGATCTTGGAAGAATGGTATTTGAAAGAGCGTTGGAGTTGTACCCTGAGCTACAGACTTTTATCGAGGAGAATGAAAAACACGTTCAGCTGCCCACAATTTCAGATTTAAGAATCGATAAAGATGAAATATTTGGTGAAATTGTTCTAAATGGCCAAGAGTCAGAAGCAAATGACCTAATGATTGATGATTGGGATGACTTATTGATAATAATTGGATCCATAATAACGCATAAAATCAGATTAGAAATCAGGGAAGAATTGGGGTATACCACATCATGTGGTGTCGCAAAGGTTAAAACTGTTGCCAAGTTGGCCTCAGGTTTCAAAAAGCCTGATAATCAGACAATAGTGAGGAACAAATCTGTCAACACGTTTCTAGGGAATTTCGACTTCACTGACTTTTGGTCGATGGGTGGCAAGACTGGGGAATTCATCAAACAAAGAATAGCACCACCTTCAGAAGATCCAATCGGCTACATTAGAAACAATTATGACTTGCAAGAATTAGAAGATATACTTGACGATAGACCCTTAGCACAGAAACTATATTCGATGATTAGAGGCGATTTCGCTTCGCAGTTGAGCCCTCGAATTGTTCTGAAATCAATGAACTCCAGCAAAAACCTAAGAGGGGACTCTGGAAAGACATTGGAGGATGCTCGGGACTGGATAAAAGTCTTTGCAGCAGACCTGTACCAAAGAATTGTAGAAATGGACGAAGAAAATTATGGATCTGTACAAGGAAGTAATATAGTGAAGACTAGACCTAAAACAATATCAATACATCTCAGATCTGCGAGGGACTTCAATAATCCACATTCAAAGCAAAGCTCTCTGCCCATAGTGAACAAGGATCAACTAGAGGACACTTTTTTCAGATATGGTGTCAACTTGCTAAAGAGCCTTGAAGCCTCATATGGTCAGATTTATCCATTAGTCAATCTGAATATGACGATTAGCAACTTCGATACCGATGATGCAGCAACAAATAGCATTTTAAACTTTACAAAAAAAGGCACAGCAACGGATGCGTTCAAAAACCTCATACCAACGAGGGAGCCCGTCCATTCTCCAACAATTAACAATGAGGCTTATGATGAGCTGAGCGTAGTCCCAGATTCTTATGAAGTATTGAAAGATGGATCTCTCAATTGTCTACGGTGTCAGCAAGTTGTAATAGATCGCATTGAGCATGATGATTTCCATTTTGCAATCAAGCTAACCCAAGATTTGAATGGAAGATCGAGCCTGACCGATGAACTACGAAGAGTTCACAACAGCAAAAATTCGAATAATGAAACAGTTTTGAGAACGAGAAAGCGACCAAGGGGAAGCAGAAAGACATCCACGAAGAAGACTAAGATTGATAAATCCCAATCCAAGCTACCGTTTTAACCAAGTGTTATCAGTTATTCATTAATCTAAGCTACCGTTATGAGAACATTAATGACGAATCATCTGCAAAGCGACTGCTTGTCGAACGCATCAATACATGTGCCTTGTGTGGCCTGTGATTAACTGATTATTTCATCGTGTAGAATCAGAGCTTACTTAGACAACAGAGAATGCCTGACGATCTGCTGCAGAATGAAGTAGACTGAGAAGTGAAGAATCCGATTACCTCCCTGCTCACAGACGAGGGCAGAAATTCCAGATATCCACCAGTTTCCTTTGTTGCTCGTTCACTTGAAGAAGCATCCTTTCAAATAACATCAAAAGTTTGCAATTCTCGAGTCTTGGAAGCAGCGTGGATTGAAAAGAAATTCTCTTCAATATCTTGATAGTAATGCAGTACGAATCGGTGAGCTTTTCACTTCCCCGGAAAAGAACATCATACAAAAACTCAACGAAAAACAGCCACTGTTTCCAACAAGTTCTACCAACACTGGTATTGAAAAAACTCGAGGTAATTAGGCACAAAATACAAAATGGTTGAATGGTTGGTTGTAATTTACGATAAGCCTGGTGCAGACAGATCTCAATTTCGTCCTCAGCATCTGGCTGACATACCAAAGAGCGTTGCCAAGGGTGAAATCACCAATGCAGGTGCGATCTTTCATGAAATCCCACAAGAAGGGAAGCCATTGAAATTCGCAGGATCTTCATTGAACGTCGTCGCCGATTCCAAAGAACAAGTGCTAGAGATCTTGAAACAGGATGTGTTTGCAAAAGAAGGGATCTGGGACTTGAACAATGTCTTGATCTATCCTTATGGTGTTGCTGCCCGTGTGGCCAAATAAACAACTTTCGAGGAGAATCAAGTATATAATTTCAATGCACTAGCCTGGAAAACGATTGGGTTCAACCTATGCTGCTTATATAGAGCCTCCTCGCTCTGAGACGATGTGTAGGGTTAGACACTTGGAAAAATGAACTACATTTGATTGAAATCTTGTATGAACTAACATTTATAAAATCTGTTTGAATACGACTCCCATATGCAAGCCGTTAGTAAAGCTAGTTCCGACAGTTCTATGCAAAAAATAAGTAAGTGGGGGGTTGACACACAATTCAATAACCAACGCTGATCAAATAATCAGCTAACTTCTCAACTATGATGGTGGCTTCACCTGCCTGAACACCAGCAGGATAGTGACCAATCAAAATAGTCTGCTTGGTTCTTACAGCTATGATACCCTCGGCTTCATGTTTCCCGTAAATACTGCGTTCATCAGCCCTGATTAAGAAATACTTCTGTCCTTGAAGACGCAACCCACTAGCTTGTAACCCACTTGGATTGTCATAACCTTTTGCAAGCTCACTGATTTCTGGCCCAGATAGAGCAAGGTTGTTCGATTGAGCCCACACAGAATCACCGGCTCTCGAATAAATCGCAGCTTTATCAATCTTACCAGTTGAGATCAAGTTATCAGTGTACGCTTAAGAAAAAAAATAAAGAGTTAATGTTGTTCACTAATCGAGTTTGAAGAGCGCGTGAGCAATTAAAAAGAAACCTACCTTGCCAGGACATCTTTGGATTATGCGCAGAATAGTAGAATCAGCAATAGTTTCTCACTGAATTCTGGCACATAAGCGTTGTTGGGAATGTTCAAATCTTTTGTTTTGTTTGACATGGCCACTGCAAAGGAAAGAAAATATTACCCGGCTTGTCTCTGAAAAACAACCAAAACAACCAGATTGGGATAATATCCTGAAATGGTAAATTACTATATTAGGAAGATATTGATCTTTTATTTTTCGTATTCTATTATACAGTAACATAAGATTAAAAACAATGATTGAATCCAGTCACTCACTCGTCATCGTCATCAGATTCGATGACACGACGTTTTTTACGGGAGTTCACGACACCATCATCTTCATCGTTGTCGTCTTCGTTTTCGTTATCTCCGGTGTTCGAATCCTCGAGAGAACCTTCCTTATACTTTGCTTCACCATCTCGTTTGACTCTTTTCAGTCTTTCGATAGCCAGATCGTCCTCCTCGTCATCTTCGTCATCGGAGTAGCCATCCTCTTCCTCATCATCTTGTACAAGGAAGTCGTCTTCCTCATATTCGTTACCAGCCCTCGCACCACTCAGTGAGTAGTAAGATTCTGTGGAATTTCTTTGAACGTTACCACCTTCTGATAATCTTTCAGCTTCTTTTCTTTCTTTCAGCTCTCTTCTTCTTCTCTCCCTTATCAGCTGCTCCTGCTGTCTTTCTAGATCTCTTGCCTCGCGTTCTGGATCTTTATTAACGAAAACACTTTGTGTAGCAGCTTTAGTACTCTGTCTAGCTTTGATTGCAGATGTCAACTTTTTGTGTATTGCTGAATTGGTTGATGTTGGAACGAATTTCATTGCATGGGTGAAAATGCCTTCCGTTTGTAATAACGAGCTTTCTTCGCTATAGGTAGCTAGGAACGTGTCTTCCAGCTTCGTGTTAACAACATTGAAATATTCATCACCCAACTTCAAGGAAAATGTCCCATCTGACCATTGAACGATTTGTGTATTGGACTCGATGATTAGCTTGCCGTCAGCATCCTTGGTGTACCTCCACCTCACTGTGTTTTCCGCTCTTAATCTGTCCATTTCGACTTCTTCGATAGTCTTTTCACTTTCCTCTTGCAGCAGCGTTTCTAAATAGACCTGACCTTCAAATCTTGTAGGCTCGACGCTTAAAAAGTTTGGAATTTTGGCATCATAGAGTAGATCGTCCTTCTGTTTGAACTTTTGAGGATGACGAATAACATCTAGATCAACTTGTCTCAATTCCCTCGGGGCAGGTTCTTTTTCAACCAAGAAGTCCATCTCACTTTCATCTCCAGGATCAGCAGCATTCTCATCATCATCAGCAACTATACCATTCTCATCAGCAGGTTTCGAATCAATATCATTGATTTCTTCCTCTTCTTCATCATCGCCGAAAAGATCGTCAACTTCGTCAGTCTGCGCATTGTTTTGAAGACTCACAGGCTCTTCCACAGCAGGAGAAGCGACAATATCTTCCTCCCCTTCAGAGAGTACGACTTTTGCAGCTTTTTCGTTCGCCATTCCCAGTTCTTTAGTGTGTGGAGTCCCAGCTCTTGCTCGCTATGGTCCTTTGCATACTTCATCAATTCAATAAACTAGATCGAAGGGATTTACAAAAGAGGGTAAGCAATAATTAGATAATAAACTCGAGCTTTACAATAAAAATGAGTGTTAAGACATTGAATGTCTCAGGGGAGAGTAGAAACTCCAATGGAGTGTAAGAGAGTAAGGATCAGAGCTGGGCGATCATCTTCTACTTTGCCGCTTGCTTGTGCTGTTATTTCTGCGCAAGTTTTTTCGGAGACGAGCTCATCTCATTGTACACAAAGTCTTTCAAATAACGCTTAAACTTCGATAAGATTTGACCATCCAACTGAAAACTCGCGCTGGTCTCTTAAAACTATTTGCTGTTGAGGCTTCAGAACCGAAAAATGGTATTCTCAAGGATCTGTAGACAATTTCAACCGAGCAAAGGATTTGTAGCTCCAACTCCTAGCCAACAGGACTCATCGCCTGGAGACGAGGTAAAGCTTCGGGAAGATGGTTACAGAACAGCTTTGTACTATTCAAGGCATGCAGTGATGAATCGGTGCTGAAAGATCTTCTCAAGTTACTAACCTAAATCTAGCTGGTCCATCTACGAGGACAAACATTGGCCTGAAGACATCCCAATAGAATGTGTTACACACCTCTTCTATGCCTTCTTCAACATCGAACCCGAGACAGGCACTGTCTGTTTGGGTGATCCATGGGCAGATACTAAGGTTGAATTTAAAAGCCATTACAACCCGGGTCATGTCTACACTGGGTTATTCACCAGTCTTTTCCTTCTTAAAGAAGCTAACCGTCATCTCAAGACTTCGATGAGCATAGGGGGATGGAGTAATGCTAAAAACTTCAAAGAAGGTCTCTCAACACAGAAGAAAGTTGATAAGTTTGTGAACTCTAGCTTAGACTGTTTGCTTGAATATGGGTTTGAAGGGATCGATATTGACTGGGAATATCCAGAAAATGCACACGAGGCCAAGGTTTTACTTGAAGTTCTTACAAAGCTAAGACAGGGATTAAGAAAGATTGAGGATTCGCACGGCTTGAACAGAGATTCGTTGTTATTAACAGTTGCTTCTCCATCCCTCACTTCTGTGGATTTTGGAGATTTTGATATTCTAGCTATGGATCAACAGTTAAGTTTTTGGAATGTTATGAGCTATGACATGGCAGGAGAATGGTCAGAGAAGACAGCTTATCACTGTAACTTATTCAAACCACTTGCTGAATTTGGAAATGGATATGGAATCGTTGAATGCGCTGATGAGCTCATCCAATATCTCATAAATAGAGGTATCCAACCCAAGAAATTAAATCTAGGCATTGCAAACTATGGTCGCTCATTTATTGGAACCGACGGACTAGGTACTTCTTTCAAGGGCGTTGGGCCTGGCTCTGATGATGCACCTGGTATTTGGAAATATAATAAACTACCTTTACCTGGTACAGAGGAAAAATTTGATCGTCAAGCAGTCGTTGCTTATAATTATAGCCATAGCACCAAAACGTTTGTAAGTTACGACAATGTTGACTCTGTCGTAGAGAAAGGACGCTACGTGAAAAAAAAAGGTTTAGGCGGGGCCATGTTTTGGGAGTCTTCTGGTGACAAATATACGAGTTTAAACAATGCCAGTCTATTGAAAAATTTTGTTGAGGCGATGGGCGGTACCAATAGCTTAGTAAAAGGACCAAATGTGCTAGACATTTACAAAAAAGATTCCTATATCCTCAAACACTGCCGCCAGAAGAAATTACATCAGAAGCATGCAGAGTTGAAGAGATCCTAAAGATCGATGCTATAAGCTCATGTCTGGATCAATACTGCGGAATCTAGTATGGATGTATCAGATCTCGATCGGTGGAAAAGTAGAAAGGAAAATTTACATGTGTGTGTACTAAACATTTAATGAATGTATTAATCAATATAATTTTATAACAATGAATCCATTTTTGAGAAAACAGATAAAACACCGGCAACAACTTCCAATTGTAGATCGTAATCTTTGTTGCGTTCTAATTCATCATTCACCTCTGCAGCTAAGTTGATACCCAAACTTAACGAACCTGCTTGAGGCTGGAAAGGGTACTCAGAGTACTGGGCTAATAATTCGTCAGCCCTAGCAAACGCACGATCACGTTGGTCATAGCTTAAACTAGCTAGAACGTTCTCTAAAACGTTCGCAGCGTAAGTGCCTGCTACTAGAGCAATTGAACGAAGATATCTGAATTTCGTGTCATCTGGGAATAAAGGGCTCGAAGGAATCTGGACGTTTCTGGTACTCAGCAACGAAAGTATTCTTCTGACAATTACATCCTTTGCGGCAGAATCTGCTAAAGGATGTGTTGGCATATCAAAGAGTATGAAGTTTTTGCGTTCCGTTCTCAAAATGCCCTTGTCCACCAAACCTTTAGCAAGTCTCTCACGAACTTGCTTCAACTGATAGTTGATTTTCAAAATATTCCAAGTTTCACCACTCAGTAGATCAATCCAATTGGAAATACTTAAATTACTCTCGTCATTTTTCATCAAGCTCAATGCTTCATCCAGTAACACTTCACCAGTTTTTTTATCATCAATCACTTGAATCAGTCTATCTGAGACTTCAAATCTTCTTCTCGCAGGATCATTGACAACTGCAATTTTGCCTCTGAATGCTAATTCTAGTAAAATGCAACCACGTAGTGCATATGAGATATTGTCATTCCAAAAAGAGAGATAGCCTTCCTTATCTTTGATACCCATCAGAACAACTTCTTCCATCAACGTGAGGCCTGGCTCCTTTTTCTCTTCATCCTGTAGAGCATTTTCCTGAGGGTCATAACCAACTTTGTGATTTTCCTCCTCTGTTGAAGGTGGTGTTTCTACTGTTTCTGAGACTTGTCTGCCCACTCTACGGCGTTGTAAACCAGACATTTCCGCGATTCCTTTCCTCTTTCTCACTTAAGAAATGACCTGTATCTCCACAGCTGCCGTGTTCCTCTCGATTCTCTAATTGACCAGCAAGGAGAGAGTAGTAAAATATCTTGACAGCGTTCAGTACCGGAGAATTATTATTTGCACGATGAAAAAAATGCAGATAGAAATACTCGCTAGAAGAAGATACTATCTGTTAGCAAAGGACTGTAAACAGTCTGTAATCGTGCAAGGGAAACTCACTGTATCCTTCCGCTTTTGTATTCTAATTACACAGAGCAGCTCTCTCGAAGCTTCGCTTTTCGTCCTGGAACGCATTTTTTTTGGTTCCTTCCTTTTTCACCTCTCCGAAAAATCAAATTATGCGAATTCCGGGAGAATTTCCGACTTCAGATATATCAAGATCGAGATTGCAGAGACATCGCGTGGATAACATAACAACTACGAGGGAAGCGATCATAAAAGTGGCGGAGACGTAGCATTGAACGAAGTTAATTGTTTGAGGAGAGGACTCTGCAGAGTGGTTCGATAGCATCTTCGTGTCCTATTTTGACGTAACCAAGGAAATATGGCGTTGCTGTGTTACCTTCTTCGAAATTGAACACTTCTGAAGATGTCACTTCCGAAACAATCTCGTCATTGTACTTTCTATATATGTTTCTCTTGCTATCCTTGATATAGATCCAGTAATGGCCGTAATTTGCTTCTCCCCTGTGAATGAAAATAGCAAAGATCTTATAGCCATGTTCCTGGAACTTGTCGAAATGGTGATCAATGTTCTTCTCCAGCTCTACACGTTTTTGGTAGCTCTCAAGCAACTTCTCATCGATTTTGGACAGTCGTTTCTCCAAGAATTCGATGGTTGCTGGTTCAGCAAGGCTTTTGTTTTCATTTAGCCATGCTATAGTGGACTTGAGAGCGTCTTTAACAGAGATTCCATTATCCCGTTGTTCCAGATATTTGTCTCTAAGCTCCAGCAACTCCTTAATCTCATTTCTCCAATTCTCAACATCTTGACGTCTAGTTATGATCTCATCGTTATCTGTATCGATGTATCTGTCCATGTATAGGGTCTCTGGGAACGGCAAAGGTCTTATACTTTTGAAAGGACGTAGGGCGACTTTGTCGAAATAGACTCGTTGAATTTGGATTTGTAGAATTATTGGGAGCTGAGTGATTCTTTCACTTCTGCTGAACGGACCACCATCGATCGTGACTTCTTCACTTTTGTAAAACAGGTCGAATGCATCATATATGTCTTTAGGCTCATCAGTGATATTGACAAATAAGTTAGAGAACCGGTCGAGTTTGTCTCTTTTGATTTCCGGATTGTTCTTATCGGTCAAATGTTGGACAGTCTTCCCGTAGAAAAGATCCTTAACAATATCTTGCTGTTCATTATCTAACTCATCAAATCCTTCTGGCTTAGTGGCTGCTTCAATCTGGGATAGGACGTTGCCGATACACTCTGTAACGTCCTGCTGCCTTCCAATTTCATATGCAGTTTCCATTTCAGCTTCTGAAATCTTTGCAGCTTTTGACTTAGTTTCCGTTTTCTCGCTAGCTTTCCCAGGGCTATCAACCTCCATTGCACTAGAATCATGAGATGGGTTACCTTCATCATCAACGACGATTACATCATCCTGGCCAAGCTGTTCACTGTTCTTTTCCGATAGATCGATCAAATCGGTATCGTTATTAGCAGGTGCAGAGCTGAGGTCAATCAGATCATCATCATTCGTTGGCTGAAAATTAGCTGAGATCCCATATTGGTCACCATTTTCATTCTGAGATTGATCATTTTTTTCAAATTCAACATCAGTAACACTTGGTAAAAATGCCAAAAATGCCAATTCTTTTTTGGGAGTGACGCATCTTTTATCCGAATGAATAAGTTCAAGAAACAAATCTCTCAATTGGTAGACAAATTGAAAGGACCTTTCAATTTCACCCTCTCCAACGAAACGACCTCCAATTCGTCTATTCTTGTAAATTTCATCACCCGAGTACGTATCGTTGAAATTCAACACTGCATCTCTAAGAGGTTTTATTGAGAAGTAATATTGCAACAAAGAGTTCAAGTAGCAAGTGTTACCAATATTATATAACCCGACAGGCCAATTATCAGCAGGTAGCAAGTTGTGATCTATTAGTCCTGTTTTCAAAAAAGATTCAATGAGTTTACTATTTTTAGCTTGGCCAATTGTTCTTATAGCATTCCGTGCCTTTCTAATTTCTCGCTGACCCATTTGGAAAATGGACAAGATCTGAAATTCGTCAGCGTTTTCATCTATTCCTAGATATTCGCATGCATCCTTGAAACTTATTGGCTCACAGATATCTGGGCATTCACGCTCAATTTGATCTAGTAGTTCGAAACTTTTGCGCTCACTAGCAATAGTTAAAAAAGCCCTATTAAAAAGCTGAGTATCGTTGGGAGAGTCAGATTTCTTGACAATAGCAGCAGTGCTTACAACATCGTCATCAACGGTAGAATCAATCTCCAGGATATCGTAAGCTTGATTAAGTGGAAGTGGCTCATATGCTAAGAATCTTTTCAACTTTTCACTGTTTCTCACCTCTGCCAATGTTTTCAAAGCGTTTCTCAGTTTACCATCCAGCGGGTGCAGGGCTGCTTCAGTTTCATACATAGCTAGTAGTATATCATCCTTGATATTCTCGGCGTTTTTAGGATCCAGACTTAGAGACTTGTAAGCGTTGTCAATCTCTTTTTTCCCAATGATATTTAATGAAGACAACTGTGCCACGTAATTACTTAACCTAAAGTTAGATCTTTTATTGGCAAGATCTCTCAAAGAATCAAAGTAAACCGGCAGGTTTCGTGGATCTGCTTTAACAGTATGATTATAACAGAACATGATTGAATCATCACTGTAAAATGGGTATGCAGATAGATTTATGTAACTTTCATCTTGCACAAGAGAGGTATGGCGCTTCCAAGACTCCTTGTCGTTAATTGCATGGAAAAATATCTTGAGATTATTCGTAAATTCATAATTGTTGAATGGGTTTTGGCCATTCCCAGAGTATGATTTTTTCCCCAATAACATGACTTCTAGGATCTTTCTCATATATGATTCTCTTATTATTGACGATCTTGGATCGCTCAAGCTTGAAATATTTGGAGGTTTGAATTCATCGTTTTCTAATTCAAATTGAAGGTTTCTAATCAGTATTGCTGGGTTGATAAACGAATTCAAGCTCTTATTTGTGGCATTGATTGTTCTTTGCTCTTGGTCAGCTTTAAGAAGTAATGGGCCTCTTATAGCCTTGAATAGCGTATGAAGGCAGAGTGCAGGAGATGGGATATTTTCGCTCAAATCAGGATATATTTCCAAAGCCTTTGTGTATCTAACATTTATGGGTCCGATCTCATAGTCGTACAAGTCTTCGTGGTCAAATTCAGGTTCTGATATTTCAACTCTTATGATTCTATTAGTGATTTCACAAACATAGTTTGCTTCATCCACCAAATGAGGCAAGGAGTTTTGAACTCTTACTGAATCACCTTCTCTGATGTTTTCATACTCAATCAAGTCCAAAGCATCTTGTCTCTGTAAGTCATCTACCAAGTGAAATTCATTTTTAGTAGCTGATGGATCACTCCAATATTTGTCTTTACATAAGATTTTCACATGGTATACCTTGGACCGGGCCAACGACGGCTCAGACATTGAGTATAGTAACCCTCGAATAACGATAATCCTATCTCTTGGTTCGAACTTTGAGAATCTCTGCTCCAATGTTGGAGCGAAGTCGGTGTTGTCATTCAAAAATACTAGATCGTAGTTTAGATGCCTTAATTCTGATAGTCTCTTCGAATAAGTTATCGGCAATAATCTAAGTAACCCATTACTAAGACCTTCAGAAACGATTTCAGGATCTCGTGAAAGTATGAAACTCAAATCGGCTCTGATGTCATCAATTATACGATTGGCAGTTTTGAACACGTTGTCTCCCAAATAGGGGTATAGTTCTAGAGCTTCGCTGGTACCATCATCTTCATCATCTGCATCAGCTGCATCATTCTCATCTTGATGCTCCGCATCATCAGCAATCTCAGAATTTGTAGAACTAGCAACGTCTCTAGTCTCCTCGGTCACATTCCCCAATGAGCCCGACGAATGGTTACCGACATCCGTTTTCAGCTCATGGTGTCGAAAATCACTATTTGACTCATTATACATATGTGATCTCCTTTCAATGTGTATAGCATTCTCCTGATCCTGCGGCATTCTGTTTTTTCTATGGGTTGTACTAGAAGCCTCTCTCGCTACCAAACTCCCTCTGCGAACTGTTTAACCGAACCGTTCAAATTGAAAAAAACTGTGTTTTGATAGGCTGATTTCACAACCACTACCACAGCTAGAAGAGTTTTATGAGCCACTCGAGCTGCTACTGTTCTTCTTCTCTTTGCGTTCCTGGCTGAATGCTTCTAAAGGACAATTTTCAGTGATCCGCCTCCAAGTTGTAGCCAAGTGGTTACGGCCACCACAAGAGGTAATTTTTCGCAAAAAAATTGTTAGCTGTAAGATGGTGATGAGGATGATGATGCTGAAGATCTTGACGGTGGGCTCGTTGGGAGAAGGGAAAGAGGAATTATAGATGGGATCTGAGTCTAATGCTATAGATGCCTCTGCGACGTCATTAGGAAATGCCAATGCGACTCCTTTTGGCGCACCAGATACTGCTGCGACTTCTCCAGCAGCTCGAGGCCCACACCCGCCAGCTATAAACTTTGAGAAACTCCAGGAAAGCTCACAAGGAGGCATCAAGGGCATGGCCAGTACTCTTTACCAGGAGTTCATCATAGGCAATCCATATTTTGCTGCAGGGGGTGGGTTGATGCTTCTGGGTACTGGTTTAGCTGTTGCACGTCAGGGCATTGTGCGAGCATCCGGATTCTTGTATCGTCAATTGCTCGTAGATTTGGAGATTCCTTCGAAGGATAAGTCCTATCTATGGTTTTTGGAATGGATGTCTCAGTACAAGCAGAGGAGCTCTAGACACTTGAGTGTTGAGACTAATTTTATCCAGCATGATAACGGTGCAGTCAGTACGAAATTCTCATTAGTGCCTGGTCCAGGGAACCATTTTATCAGATACAAAGGCGCGATAATGTTGATCAAGAGAGAGCGTTCTGGGAAACTGATTGATATGACAAATGGTACGCCATTTGAAACTGTTACGTTGACCACATTGTATAGAGATCGCAGTTTGTTTGCAGATTTATTGACAGAGGCAAAACACTTGGCACTAAAGGCGAATGAGGGTAAAACCGTTGTGTATACGTCTTGGGGCCCCGAATGGAGACCTTTCGGGCAGCCAAAGATGAAAAGGATGATTGGCTCAGTCATATTGGATAAAGGAATCAAAGAGGATCTTATCAGAGATGTTAGGGATTTCCTGAAAAGCGGGAAATGGTATTTTGATAGAGGTATACCATATAGACGTGGATATCTACTTTACGGTCCACCAGGTAGTGGTAAGACGAGTTTCATCCAAGCGTTAGCCGGAGAACTAGACTATAACATCTGTATATTGAACTTGTCCGAGGCGAACTTGACTGACGATAGGTTGAACCACCTGATGAACCATATACCGGGGAGAAGTTTACTCTTGTTAGAGGATATTGACGCAGCCTTCAATCAGAGAGACCAGACAGACGCCAGTGGGTTCAAATCGGGTGTCACGTTCAGTGGCTTGCTGAATGCCCTGGATGGTGTTGCGTCCTCTGAAGAAACAATGACTTTCATGACGACCAATCACCCAGAAAAGCTTGATCCCGCGTTGTTGAGACCTGGGCGTGTTGATTATCGCGTCTTGGTAGGAAATGCCACGCCGTATCAAATCGAGCAGATGTTTTTAAGATTTTATGAGAACGAGGACGCAAAGGCGAAACAGTTTGTTGCCAAGGCACTGGAACTGAACATGTCAATAAGCACAGCGCAATTACAAGGCCTGTTTGTCTATAACAAGAACGATCCAGATGGCGCTCTGAAAATGGTGGACACTTTGAAGGTTCCAAATCATGTTTTTTGAAATCTCCTCGTCTTTCGCTCACACAGTGGGGATGGGACGGGCGAGTTTCCCAATGTAAATAGTAACGACAGTACCCAGCCCTTCTTCTAATGCTGATAAATGATTCATATTTTATTCAGCCTTGATATCTGCGTAGAACAAGCTTTTTTCGGAAAGCCGCTATGTTAGCACACGCTCTGCTCTGCAAATGGGGAGTCCCCAGCACTACAAAACTCACTTCTTTGGCTCTCATGATATGTGCCGGTAGTATTTCGTGAGCGCCGTCTTTCTCTGAGAGTCGCTCAGCTTCCTTTATCAGATCTTTAACGAATAGCTCGTAATCTAAATTCAGCTTTTGTTGATAGTTAGCGTCTATTCGTGTTTGCTTCAAATCACTGAAAAGCCGTAGAAAAACGCACCAATACATCTGAGGAGTCGTCTGCTACTTTGAGGTCCGCCCCGCTTCTCAGATAATTTCGTATATGATTTCCCGGGAAAGGTGCCATTATTGAGAGTTTTCGCTCGAAGCTCAATGCACAATTAAACAACAGATCAATCAACAGATCTTGCAAGAGCTTGATCTTCAACACGCTTACTACATACTGGAGAAAACATATATACGTCATTACCCTACCCCGAAAGGGTAACATAAATACGCGCCGGCGCTTCTATGCTGTAGTGACACAGTTTACGCGGCATGTCGTGTAAAGCACAGTACGATCGTATTTCGAGAGTCATAATAGACTATATAAGAGTTAGGTTGTTTGATTTTTCCGACCACAGGGGTATCTATATTAATGGCAGGACAGAGAGACCTTGGAAGAAAATACACGGCTCTTGTTGTTTCCACTCTTTTTGGCGTATTCATAAGCTCTTTTTTTTTCTTCTTTTGCATTCTATATGGTTTCCTGTTCGACGATCCTTGGGCGTCCCGCCTTCTCCCTCCCCCCTGCTCACTGCACTGTTTTTGTTGAAGACGCTAAGCAGAATGGTGCTTGGGTACGTCGAAGTGGTACTTCCGGATTGTCTACGTAGCAGACACTCGTTATGAGATTAAGATTCTTTTTTGCGTTTGCGCATGGCTGTCAGTACAGCAAAGACCCTCTCGCTTCTCCTAGCGTTTGCTGATTATGCAGGCTTGTGATAATAGTGAGATAACGCGGGAAATAGGCTTGTCAGTCCGAGTCCAGCCGCTGTGCTCAGCACAGCGGCCGAACACACAGGATCTCTACACACTGCACGAGACTCTGAACTGTTTTAGAGAGGCGTAGACGTAGACGAAGACATTCTAAACGATAAAGCATACACACACATATACACTTATATATGTATATATATATATAGAGAGAGAGAGAGAGTGTGTGTGTGTGTGTGGGCATGGGGATGAAGATTCATTATCAGCAAGCGACATGTGCGCTTGCAGGCGATGCACAATTACAGGCGATTTCGGCAAAAAAGTAAAAGATACACGTCAACACATGCCGTACTACGCTGCATACAGTGCCATACTAGGGGGGCTATTTAGTGCAATTTGAGACAGGTGAACTCGTCTCCTCGCAGAGCGGTATACCTAGAACCACTCTGTGAAAGGGCACAGCCAATGCACCTGGCTACTCCTCCAACCCCTCCTCCGACCCCTCCTCTACGCGCACTCCTTTCACGGGGACCAATTCGAGCTGGCGTCCTCTTCCCGGCGTCCTCTTCCCGGCGTCCTCTTCCCGGCGTCCTCTTCCCGGCGCCTCCCCCCCCCCCCTCCTGGCAACCATCGACTTTCGATCTCGACTCCCTCCTGCGGCCCTCCTACAAGGTTTCTCCGGCGATCCTCAAGGTTTCCTCCCTCTCCTGCAGAATGCTCATAAAGTTCAGCTCGGAATTTCACCGAACGGAAAAACAAAATACAAAACCGGAGAAGTGAACGTTAAAAAGACGAGCCAGCCGGGGGGAGCCTTTGATTGACTATGGTGTAGTTCTAAACTACCTTGTCTGCTAAGCCAAAATTGGCTACTGGTGTCTAGGTAATGAAGACGAGGAGGATGAGGATGAGGATGTAGTGGTTATAGTGTACCGGCGCAGAAAAAAGTCGACGTCGCTGGTGCCATGACCTGCACAATAGCGCTTTATCTGTAATTTTCGGAACCTTTCGCACTTAGTAATTCTTCTGCTTCTTCTTCAGTTCGAGTTCGGAGGATTCTTGCTGAAATGTCCCACACAGTCGAAAAACGGAGGAAAAATTAATAAAAATAAAAAATCTTCCGTTCTCTGAGAATAGTCAGCAACAGAGCGAAAAAAAAAGCCAAGACACCTGTGGAATCATTTGGGGGCTATCTGAGTAATTGCCAAACGGAAGCCAGATTGCTGAATACACTTATTTCTGAAAAGACATTTCAGGAGTTCATCTTACGATTCCATTCAAGTTCAGCCCCTTCATAGCTCTCCATCTGTGCAAGTCTTTGTATATTTGTTCTTATTCTTCATATTCAGCACCAGGACCAGCACCAGGGCCAGCAGCCGGCACCACTGCCTCCTTTCCCACTTAGAAAATCCAGAAGACCAATCCGACACTAACTCATTTCAGAGGCGCCAGTGGTTCTGTGGGAAGTAAACTAGAGAAGAGGAAAGAGAGAAGAGGAAAATAAACCAGGCTTGTATATCTTATACGTGAGCGCTCATACAATACTTGATACACGACTTGAGACTCTCAATACAGTGCCATGTTTGTGTCGCCTGTGCTGAGCTCGTCCAAAGTTCAGACTCCACAAGAGTACACGAACCGAGCGAGAGATGAAATCCAAAAAAAACTGAATATCAACAGCACTTCGAGTTCGAGTCTAAGGCATGGCTCGTCTCCTTTGAAAAACGTTTCAAATGCGAGCGATAGCTCGCTCTCAAAAGTAAGCTCCAATGAAAGCGTCGATTCGACTCTATCGGTTTCGTCAGACGTCGGGAGACATCGTAAGCTGTTTGGGCTCTTGAAGAACAGATGCTGCTACCAACAACAACAACATCAACAACAACAACAACAACAACAACAGCAGCAGCAGCAGCAGCAGCAGCAGCAGCAAGAAATCGATCAAGATGTCATCATGGACGACAATCTCACGGCTCCAATACAGCAAAATGACCACCCGGTTGATCCCTTGGCGATAGTTCACATGCAACCTTTGCACCCAGTGCCTTCAATCACTTCGACAGTCAGCCAGCAATCCCACGAATCCCACGCATCCCGCTTATCCCACCAGTCTATGTCGTCCAAGTCGACGGCACAGGAATCAATATTCACCTATCAGGACTCCATCATGACGAACTTCACTAACGCTTCCAGAATCTCCTCTCAACCAACCCCGCTGTCGTCAGAGACAAGTTCTAAGCGCCTCATATTGGATTTAGACCAAGCGTTGCCTAAGAATTTTAACGACATGTATGCTCCAGAACTGCTGGCAGATCCTAATCTGCTCATAGATGGTCGTCCTCTGTTCACAAAGAGAGCACTACTTGATTGGGATTTAAACGATCTTCGTTCTTTATTGATCGTGGAAAGCCTAAAGCCAGAGTGGAATGGGAAATTGCCTTTGATAAACACGCCTCAAGGCTTCAAATTCCAGTACCTGCCCTTGACTGCAGATGATGAAACTTTTATCCAAACCCTCGTTGAGAGTGATATCTACAAAGAGGCTAAGTTCGACATCAACTTTCGCATCCAAACCGCACAGTATACGTTGAAGACCGCAAGATCGAGGCATGCAATGATACTACAGAATTCAGGACTACCAACTATATATAACAACAGACTCTCAAAACCTGAGTGGAGAAACGTTATTGAGAATTTCTTGTTAAACTTGGCTGTTGAAGCTCAATGCCGTCACGATTTTAAAAGACAGTGTCAAGATTTAAAGAGAGCGAAAAGAAAGTCCCAGTCACAATCCCAGTCGCAATCCCAGTCGCAATCGCAGGCTTCCATTATAGCACCTTTTGGAGGAGCCAAGAATTCCTTGCTACACAAAGCTATATTGAACGATGCGACATCCAAACATTTGCCTCTAGAGGTGAAACTAACAAAAGATGAAAAGTCGTTGTTATGGATGAAAGTGCAAGCACTGGTATATAAGCGGATTGGACTGGACTGGGCTCCAGATAGGCTTATTGGCTGAGTTTAATAATATTTATTGAAGACCCCCCCTTTTTTTTTTTATCAATGGTTGCTTTTGTTAATTTTATCTATTCTTGTTTTCTGTTTGTTTGAGAATAGTCATTTGGTTCTCTATTGACCAATGACTGTTACTATATATCTCAGTTTCGCATTTCGTTTTGAGGGTTATTGGAGTATAATGGATGCTTCATTTATTATCAAGATTCTGTAGACTGAATGACTAGCTAAACTACTCGGAAACTAATAAATTAGATTCCTTCTAATCTGTCCAGTGCGGCTTTGATCTTCATCGACACTCTGGTACTCAGTTCATAGTCATCCGCGTATGCAGTGGCTATCTTCAGCCAATCTTTGGCCTCATCAAGCCCGCTCAAACCCTTCTCCTTCCAAGTGAAGAGAGCTCTCTCGTAGAGCGCAGTTGGATAAAGCCATGGATCTTCAACGTGTCTAATGAATGTATAAGGCTGTTTTCCATTCTTCTCAAAAACAATGATATATTTCAACACTGCACTGTCCAAAATATCACAGCCTTTAGAGTACTCTCCAAGTCTTCTAAGTGTTATCGATTTGAGCAAACTACGTATCATTAATTGGTTTTCAACCTCAGGTACTAGTGCATGTTCTGAGATTCCATAGTTTAATAGCTTCAAACTCAATTCAAGATGATCTTCAGGCATTCGGTTGTACCCATTCCAGAAATACATCAGTTCGTGAATAGGGGACGCTCCAATAGCATCGACAAGGTCAACCTTTTGTGTAGCTGCAGTAGTCTTGAACTGTCCAACTTTTCTCAACAAGAATTTATCAAACGGCATCTGTTTCGACATGATCTTTTTGTTTTGAGTGTGCGCTGGTGCCTCCAACAGGTATTTCTTGGCTTTGATTTTATACTGGTTCATCTTTGGAGAATCCTCAGCACTGAGCAAACCTAATTTGCCCATACGATAAAGCTCGACATAACATGAGCCTGCAATATAGGTATACAACCCTGGAGACCATTGGTTAATATCAACCAGCTTTAAAACTTCTACAGCTGCTTTTTCAAATTTATGCAAAAATATCAAAATCATAACTTTGTCAAAGATCAAGAGAGCCTCAACCTGTTGCATCTCAATATCTCTGTCGATACTTTCCATGAGGCTCAAAGCTTCTTCTAGCCTTCCGCCAGAGGCAAGCATTCTAGCCTCTTGTAATAACCACAGTGCAGAATGCGGGAATAACGCTCTGGCATATAGCAGGGCATCTTCAAGCTTTTTACCAGGATGCAAAAGAGTTGGTTTACCGATTCCTTCAAGTGCTTCAAGTTCGTTGGTCATTTTTCTACCTCGTTGTGATATAGATACTGAATTTGCAGTGCTGTTTCCAGTCACTGATCTATGGATTTCTGGGACATCAAAATCAGAATCTGTGAACTGGAAAGGCCCATCATAGAACACCAGTAATCCTAATAGTCCAATACAGCCATGAATGTTACGGCCATCGACTGATGCCCAGATCATTCGTAACCCTGCTTCCCTAGTACCTTTTATACCAACGACTGAAAGTACTTTCCCTAAAGCTGGTGGTATCAATGATAAAACAAGCTGCAGTATTCCAAAACATAAATTGGCACCAGTTATAATAAATTCGTCAACGGTGGAGTGATCTCCATCAACCTCCCTATCAATGTGACTGGCCTTCTCCTCATTCTTGAAACCCAAATCCGCTCTCAGTCTTTCAGACGCAGGTGGATTGCCAATATGTGCACCTCGTAGTCTTGCATTCCTCATCTCTTTCACTTTGTTAGCAATTGCAATGATTTCTGTATCTGTCAACTGTTTGTCAGGAACTTCGAAGGGAACATCGGGGAAGATTTGGCTTGCAGAGGTAGATCTAGAGTTTAAACTAGTTGTACTAGATTTAATTGATAATGCTGGGTCCTTGGATTTTCTGGTTTGTTTTTCGGTTTGCTTTATTAGTTTCAAAACTTCATCAAGGATTTGGTATGCCTTACGCAACTTGTACAATGCCTTAGCACTCTCAATGACACTTTCAGAAACAAGCATCACAAGGGCATTCAACAAATTTGCCTCAGCATATGTAACGGCATATTCAGTTCCAGGGGGGAATCGCGACGAAGTTTGCAGCTTGGTCTTCTGATGTTTAGCACGATCTCTATATGATAGGTTTTCGGCTCTCGTTAGAACTTCCCCAGCCTTCTTCATAACGTCAGGTTCGAAGCCAAGAGTCGCCTCTAAGAACCCAATGACACCACTCGCAAGTACTTTGATTGTGCACTCTGGATCGTCGTTGATCAAGTGTAAGCCTTCCTTGGTACGGTCATCAAGTAGGTAATCCATCGCCTGAAGGGCAAGCTCGAAATCATTGGCTTGCTGAAGAACAAGTCGAGTCGCCTCTTCATTTGATACAGTAGGTGACTGTCTTCCAAATCCAAGCGCACGTAACATTGTTCAGTTGAGCAAGTCTAGTTACAGAAATTCAGTAGTTGTGAATGTGATTTGATCTGATTCTCGTTTTTAGTAGCATTGGTATTCAGAATCAAGTACTATGGTATAACAATAGTATATTTAGAATCCGCCATCAATAGGGGGGCACTTTCTCCGGGGAGAATTCCGGGTGGAAAAGCGGCCAAGTGCTAGGCACAGAAGCGCCTACATTTCGGCCCAGTAGCAGTCCTCGGGTAGACCGGTTCGCCTACCTGGGCAAGAGAAGAACCACCGGGAGTGCTCT
Source organism: Liangdongia quercuum (assembly GCA_030579675.1). NCBI lineage: Eukaryota > Fungi > Ascomycota > Saccharomycetes > Phaffomycetales > Wickerhamomycetaceae > Liangdongia > Liangdongia quercuum. The sequence goes on along the minus strand of JAKTRK010000006.1, from coordinate 122,591 downwards.
CGGATTTCTACAACAGCATAAACAACGCTCAAAGCAAAGTTGTGGAATGTAAATAAATGGTGCATTAGACGTAGAAGTGCTACTTGAGCAGAACAGTGATGTTGAATTGCCGTGCAGAGTTCCAGACGGCCTTCTCCACCTGCTTAGGAAGCTTTCTCCCGTAGAGACACTGATCCACTAGCCACATCCCGACAACAAAGCTGACTCTGTCTAGCGTTCCATCATGCCTGTTGTCGACAAGCTCCCAGATCTGCCGTAAAGTATCCTTTGGAAGTCTACTTCTGCTCCAGAGGTCTCGCACAACTGTGTTCAGTATCAAGCTCTTCTCTAGTTCCGAGAAAGCACCCTGTGTAGAGAGGAGAGACGCCTTCAAAGCATCATTCTGTTGATCAGGAAGTGGTACTTCCTGGTTGAGCGTGTCTGGGTTCACCAAATCCATATACAGCCCCTTGTTTGCTGCCCAAATACTTTCGTAGCGCTTTCTCTCCTGCTCTGTGATATAACCCAAATCGTTATGGTGTTTCCAAGGTTTGTCCTCATCAAATTTAGATTTCGCCTTCTTTTCTTTTCTCATGGTTGTCTTAAATTGGACAGGTCTTTGTTGATTCTCTACACTTGGCTCATGACTATGCTTCCTCTGAGTATGGAACCTTCTCTCCTGCCCATCTATCAAGTAACTGGAAGGTGTTACAATAGAAGCTTTCAACCCTTTCTTCAACATGTGTTTGGCGTTCTTTCTAAATGTATGATGTTTATGCTTGGTTCTCAAATAATCCTCATCCTTGAGAAGAGGGTATTGTGGCAACAATTCATCTGAGTCTTCGCTATATAACGTACTAGAACTTTGATCTTCAAGGAGTGCCGGAGAAGATACAGTTGCGTCTTCGTTATCTTCAATCATTAAACCTGGTGGCCGTTTCCTTCTTGGTGATTGCTCTCGTCTTGGGGATACACCTCTCCTCAGTTCTACCGATGTAGTTGGCCTGCTAGCGATATCCGTATTTGTAGCAGCTGGCGGCGATATTGGTGGCGGCTTTCTCGAAGGCTTGGATTTCGTGACTGAAACTTTTGGTGTAACAATGGTATTGAATTGAGACTCCCCAGGATGCACTAAAGAAGTATCAGGATCCATTTTCTTAGGGAGTATCACTGGGCTTTTCCCCATCGAGTCGATGTTAGAAGTCACAGAGAGTTTCTTGTTCGCCGCTTTTCTAGCTCCATCAAATTCTTCGCTCGAATATCCACCAGAATAGACATATGGCGAGGAAGAGGCAGCGTGATACGGGCTCCCGTTCACCGTATACTGCGCTGGCACAGAATCCCATGATCCAGAAGATGCGATCGAAGTTGACGGGCTCGAAGGATAGCCTTTGTGAACTGTTGATGGCGGGATAAAAATGTCACTTGATTGCGAGGCAGCGGCCCTTGAAGCAATATTAGCGGCTTGCAGAGACACAGAAGATGGGGACAGCTCCGAAGAGTAGTCAGGTGCACATGCTCTTCTTTGATTAAAAGACCTATCAGCCCATTCGTCATCATTATTATCGTCGTTCAAATACAAATTGTCCAACGACAATTCTGCATCCTTGATTGGGGCGCGTGTAGGACTTCTCCTCGGTATTGGAACACCGGATCTAGCATTTGGAGAAGTACTATATGCAGAAGACTTTTGATGTGACTGTGATGAGGGTTTGGAGATGGGGATCTCATTAGCTTGCTGCGAACTGGCATTTTTGAACGTGAGCGTAGCAGCCTGTAGCGCCAGTTCTGAGCTTGGTGCTTGACTCCTCTGCTTCTGTGACTTTGATGGCTTGGCCTGTGACTTCCCACTGGGTATGAGAGTGGACAGCGTCCGTCTGTTGCTTCCTAAAAGACCCATATCGTGATAGTGGTTTTGATAATGGTGAATATCCTTTATCACCGGCTTCTGTGTCTGTAGCTTGATTCACAAATGCACTTGCGCAGTAGCGTCCCTGAGTCACACGTACTCAGCGTTTGAAATGAAAGCGCGACTTAGGGATACTGGTGCGAACTGGAATTAGTCTCTCCGTGCAGTTGATAGCTTCTAGTTATAGTGGTTTCCCGATGTTTCGGTTTCTATTTCTGTTTGGATTTCGCACTTCAAACCATCAGAAAGTAATAATAATAACAAAGATGTGGTTTGTGACACATCCCGCTCATTGCATATACTTATTTGCATGCTGTGCAACGCTTGGACATATCGATCCCTGCTACGCTACAATGAGATATACTGTATATTTGCTGAAGAGCACGCTGTGATCTTCTTCTAATATGTTATTCTGCACTGTAGCAGGAATAAGTGGAATATAAATACTTGTACAATTGTGAATGTCTGATTAAAAGAGGTCATCAAGATCAAATGGTCTCTCAGTAAAGAACCCTCTAAAATGATGCGTTGCACCAACCCTAGTAATTTCTTCAGCGTCGGCTTCATCTAACTTAAAGCTGAAGATCTCCAAGGCTTGAGTCACTCTTTGTGCATTCGATGAGGTTGTCAATGGCAGAACTCCTTGTTGGTAGGTCCATCTCAGCAGGATTTGAGCCTCTGTTTTGCCATACTTGTCGCTAAGACTTGGTAACAGTTTGCTCAACGGTCCATCTTTGGATCTGAACAATGGCGACAGTGGACCGTAAGCTTCCACGAGAATACCATGCTTTTTGGTAAACTCGATGATTCCCTTGCTTTGGTTCTGTAAGTAAGGATGGAACTCGATCTGGAGGACCGCTGGCTTCACGGTGGCGATTTTCAAAACCCTTTCGAGACGCTTGGTGTCAAAATTCGACAATCCGATGTTTTTCACCAATCCTTCCCTATGTGCCTTCTCGAGGTCTCCCCATGCTTCTTCAATAGTTATCTGGTGCGTCAGTTCTGGCTTGAAAAATTGGGAATGGATCAAATACAAATCAATGTATTCCACCTCCAATTCTTTCAGAGCCGTCTGGATGGCGACATATGGCCTTGAGCTCGTAGCTGGGAAAGTACCGTATCCTGGTGAGTACTTATCGGTGATCCATAATTTGGATCTTTCAATCCCACTCTTCTTAATCCCCGCGGAAACTTCGATATGCGTTGTATAAGTCTCAGCTGTGTCGATATGGGTGAATCCCAGCTCAATGGCTTGAGCTATTGCATTCGACAGGTTTTCATCAAGTGTCCCCTTTTTCTCATCTGGGCGGCCTTTCTTCAAATGTTGCCATTTAGTACCGGTACCATACCCAATAGCTGGGATTTTATCACCACTTGCGAGGGTGTAGTATTCTGTAGGAACTACTTTGACAGTCATACTTGAAAGGCGATCTAGTGGGAGTATTACTTGAACAGCAATGTTTGAGCTCCATTGACAGAGCAGTAGACATTTTGTGAGGAAGAATACCTGTTTTTATGGATACCTCCACTTTAACGGTTATCTATCCCGATTTAGTTAAGTAGCCCATCTTGCAACAACTAGCATTGCAGTCAAGTATGTGAAAAATAGCACAGCTGAAGGCGCTGTGTCTAAGTGCTATTCATCCTGTGGACGCATTCGCTCAATTCTCTACAGATTACACAATTTCTTGCAAATTTGCGTATCAGTTGATATATACTTTTATGTTTCATTTTTTTTGTATTTCTAATATATACAAGACCCACACAACACGCACACGCATAATAACCATACAATTTTACAATCAAGCTTACTATTTCAGCTTGATGTAAGCTCTATGCAACATCGCAGTCTTGTGAATTTGCGTTCTCTTGTCAAATCCACTAGATCTATCTTCGTAAGCAGTTATGATTTCCTCGGCAAGTCTAACAGACATGTTTCTACTACGTCTCTTAGTTGAGCCCTCCAGGATCCAAAGGAACGCTCTTCTGTCACGCTGTCTCTTGTTCAAAGGTACTGGCACAACCAGGTTCTTTGCAGTTCTCGTCTTGTATGTCTTCATCATCATTAATGGAGCCAGTTTGTCCAGCGTCTCTTTCAGAACTTCAACAGGGTCTCTTCTAGTGTGTAGCTTGACAATGTATAGTGCTCTAGCAAAGCGCTTACGAGCCAACAGTTTTTTCCCATCCTTCATGATTATGTTCGTGCAATGTTCCACAACAGGATCGAATCTGGCCGGAATCGGCTGGCCTTTGAGACTGTCAGCCTGGGCTCTTTGCTCTGCTGTTGGCTCAAATTTCGGACTAATCACTTCATCAAGCACGCTGTCTGGTATATCTGCGACAGTCCCACTCTTGATTGAGCTCCGAAGATGTCTGACAGCGTCCAGCCATTCCTCAGCCTCCGCTTCTGGACTGATCTCAACCGCCGCCTCTTCTTGTAACGAGGCCATCTCTGGGAGGTCTCCCGGGCGACCTCCCACCTGAACAGGGTCTGTACCGCTGACACTGCTGCTGCTGCTGCTGCTGCTGCTGTTCATTCTAAGCGCTAGCGGCGCTAGCGCCGCTAGCTGCTGTGCCTTCAGCAAACCAGGTCTTCTGATCACTGCTCCAACACACCCAGTGGAGAGCAGAGTTCTGAACATGACCAACTGAAACAACTTTCAAGCAATTTTATTATTATTATTATTATTATATATCTCACTTCCTTCTATCAAAGCGCTTTTTTTTTGGCCAACAAACGCTCATTAACAAAAAAAAAATTAACCATCGTAAGAACATCCCAAAACAGCACAGCGGGTAACTGTTATTTAGTGTTACAGCTGTGCGCTAACCGATTTTTTTCTGCTATTAAAAGTGACGGTAGTTGTTGTTTGTATTGGGTTGAGATAGAAGTGATTGCCCAGAGGAGAGGTCAATCCGAGACGTAGCGTGATGGGAGAGACAGACACAGAGACTGATAGCAGTGAGTGGATGAAACACATGGACAGTTGTCTATGTTTGGTAGTTTGAACGACTCGACTGACCTGGGCTGCCGGCCAATACAGATCTACAGAAGATAGTGGATAACAGACTGTACGATGATAAGATCTCCACGCGATGGGACTTACTCTTACCTCAGATCACCGCAAAAATTGACGAGATACTTGACAAGCAGTACAATCAGCCGCGTGAGACACCGATAGTGAACGCGCTGAATCCCAATTACAAGCAAACGATTGACTCGTTCGCCAAGAGGTTATCTACGCATCTAACGAACCATTTCAATAGATCACCGCCATTCACTATAGTAAGAATCTGCGAGCTGCTTACGAGCCCTACGAAGTACTACCTCCATGCTGATAAGTTTCTGCGGGCGCTGGAAAACATCATCTGCGTGTCGTCATCGATAGACGATTTCCCAGAGTCTGCATTCAAGATGGAGAATGGCGAATCGGCGTTTCCTAATAATGAGGAGGTTGTACCTATTGCGGTTGGTAAGGACGATGTGAAGACAGTTCTTCTCACAAAGCTCTCGTGGCTCACAGAGGAGGACAAGAAGGAGATTTATAGTGACGTGTACCTTATGGATGAGTTCGCTCTGCATAATGGACCAGACTCTGAGGAGTACGATAACGAAGATGAATACCCTACAACGAGCGGTGGCGAGTCAAGAATCGAGGAAAATGATAGCGCCTCGCTGGAAGAACAGACGATCGATCAGAAAAAGAGAAAAGCGCATGACGACTATGAAAATGGCAACGAGGATTCCATAGAGAAGAAATATAAGCCCGATACCTCGATGGAGACAGAAGAGGATCTAGAGGACGTGTCGAGCCCTGAAGCAACAGACCAGCCTACTGGAGAATTGAGCGCGCTTCCGAAGGAGGCTACGCCTGAGGATGGGCTTCAGTTGGGCGAAGAATTAATAGACAACTCTACAGAAGCCGCCAAGAGTATGACATTACTGAGTGAACAGGCGGATCACAAGGAGGATAAGATGGAAGTTGATTGACGGATCTTCGATTTATTTATTTTATTTGCTTTTTTCTTTTCTTTTTCATTGAGCCGCCGCCAGCAGTATGTGATGGAGTGGACTCATGAAATGTCATATAGTAGCCTCTACAGTCATGAATAATGCTAATCAAAATTGTACATCCAGTGTAGTAACTACAGGTGCCAAAATATAAATATAAATAACTCTATTCTGATTCTGATGATTGTTTTGTGTAAAGACTAGAGACATCTCTCTTCTGAATGGATATAATATGATATATACATACAAACTAATTTTAGTTAAGGTAATGATAAAAGAATAACCCTCCAAACACACATAAATAATTAATTTGTTGATTGCTTCTAGTGAAAGCTCGAAATGGTCTTCAAACTTTCACATATGTTACTTTTTGCCTTTTCTTTTGGTTTCATTTTTCATTTTTTTTTTTTTTACTGCAGACTTTTTGAATTTTACTTCATTGAATGTTCTCACCATCTCATCATAGACATATCGTTTCTCATTCTCATGTAGTCAAGCAAATCTTCAATTGGACCAACACCAGCAACAGCAATATCTTGATCCCATAATGCATTACCGGCCCATGCCTTGATAGCCTTAGCATCAACCTTTTCGATTTGTTGAAAGATCTCATCAGAAGATGGTCTTCTGCCTTGGCCAATAACTTTACCACCAATGTCGTGAGCAACAGCCAATGGGGTACTCAATTCGAACAAAATGCTATTTTTCAACAATTGTTTACCTCTAACAACTTCAGCATCGGTGATAGAAATTGAAAGTCTGTTCCATTCTTTCAAGACGAAATGAACTAAATCATCAATTTGATGTGTGTTTGAGATCTCACTGGTGAATCCCCACAATCCGGAGTCTTTGTAAGAAAGGGAGAAATGGTTGTATTTATCAGCCAAATGGGTCTCATTGACAACCCCGTTCAATTTAACACCAAGGTGTTTGGAAATAGGTTCAGCGTAGTTGAAGCTACCAAAGATTTGAGCAGCAACTTTAGCAACGTAGTAGTTTGGAGAGTTTAGTGGTTCACCTTTAGCTGCAATGCTAACGTATGCAGTTGGCAAAGTGTCGTCTCTTAATCTGACTTCGGAACCCAAAAATTTTGGTTTTTTGACCTCTGGAGCTTTACCGCTTGGTACTTTCAATTTCTTCTCAATTAATTCAACAATTTCTTCATGGTTGACATCACCAGTAGCAACAACAACAGCATTTGAGTCAACAAAGTTCTTCTTGTGAAAGCTGTCTAAATCGTATTTGACAAGTGTGGACAATGTTTCTTCAGTGCCGTGAATTGGAAGACCCAATGGGGTGTTTTGGAAAGCAGTAGCGTGCAAATGTTCTAAGAGTCTGCCGCTGTGGTTGAATTCCTCGAAAGCTTGAGCTTCTTTGACAGCAACTTCACGTGCACGCAGAATGGCAGCCTCGTTAGAGAAATCAGCATTGGCAATTTTGGCGTTCAATAATTCTACAGCTTGAGGAATGGAGCTCTTCAAACCTTGTGCGTAATAAGTAGAGAAGTCTCTGTGAGTTTCTGCGCCCAGTTTGAAACCGCCCTTCAAAGCTTCAAGCTCGTTTTCACTCACCAAAACCTTGTTGATCAAGTTAGAAACACCATTATTGTATGGGTTCTCAGAGGTGGAGCCAGCACCGTAGTATAAACCAATGGTGGCTGATTTAGATGCGCTATTGGTCTCAGTTGCAACAGTGATACCGTTAGATAATTGAGTGTATTGAGTCTTGCTATGTGCAGTTGCGATTGTACGCTTCAACGCAATAACACGCTTTGCACAAGTACGTTTGGCTAAAGAGCTGAACATCTTGAATATATGTGAGGAAAAGAGACACCAGTTATGGAATTCAGACCAGGTTGCGAATTGTTATTTGGAGGTTGATTCGAAGAAAGGAAATTTACTTTATGTTTTTTCCAGGATTTCAATTTTGGTTTTCACAGCCAATTAAAAATTGTGAATTGCAAAAAAATTGAATCCAACAGCAGACATTGGTACGGCCAGACTCATCTGGTGTCAGGATGCGATGTATGGAATACGGTATGAGCACTTGAGTAATGCGCTTTTCTACAAGCCAAAGAAAGAGAGAGAGCGAAAGAAAGAAAGATAGAAAGAGGCAAGTTTACAGCTGTGGTCATTCAAAGAGAACGAGTGGTTACAGGATGTTTAGACCAGGGATTCATGCGTCTGGAGAATTGGCAAAGGTGCAGAGAAGACTTATCTCGCTCAAAGTGCCTAGAATATTTTCGTTGAACAAGTTCAAGCTCATCCCACAACCTCCAGGCTACATAGTGGGGACTGTGAACGAGCCAACGAAAGTTCCAGAGGCTGATTTTGGCCATGGTTCATACCACTGGGATTATGAAAGATTACTGGCAGTTGCACTGGTGCCGTTATCGGTGACCCCATTCGTTAGTGGAGTGGAACTTCCACTGCTCGACTCGTTGCTCTCGCTGACCATATTGCTGCATTCACATATTGGCTTTACATCTTGTATCATAGACTACCTCCCAAAGCGGGTGTATGGAATCTGGCATAACCTGGCTACCTACCTGCTCACACTAGGAACAAGTGTGGGTGTTTATGGTATTTATGTGATGGAAACCACTGATTCAGGTTTGACAAACCTGATTAGAAAATTATGGAGAAAGCCAGAGGAAACTACATAAAGTTATCGCAAAATTTGGAATGGAAACCCACCAGTTTGTTGAACTATTTATATATTTATATATTTATAATACTAGACTTGATAGAATCTCTTTGGAGATTTTTATTTATTATTTTCATCGCAATCATTAGTTGTAGCATTCCTCAGTTGAAATAAACTACAGTAGCGTAATCTCTATTTATTTGGGACTCTTGCTTTTTGACATTATTTCTCTCACAGACTATAAAAAGCTTCCAATTGTACGATTCTCTAGCCATTTAGATTTTCTTTTATTTCCAGTTTCCTTGCTCCTCCTCTATTCCCATATATCGACAAACCATGTAGTTACCTTTTCCATGCAAAAATGTGAGGACAGCTAACGTATCACGAGAATCGTTAAAGAAAAAAGTTTGTGAACATTATCAGACTCGATTCCTAAACTAACTATCGAAAACGAGTGTGAGACTTGTAAAGCAGACGGTTTATGGAATACACTAAGAAAAGTATGATATGGCATCACTATGTCACTGCTCTTTCACAATTTGGGTTGTCTTGTATCAGAATTGAGGAACTATCTTTCGATTCTATTTTGCTTCTAGCTAGGCACTTTGAGAATCTATGGCTTTCAACAGCATCTCAACCAACCCCATTTCGAGACTTCTCAGGTAGTACGTGGCTTGTGGTATGTAAATTCATAAACGTTACATATAACTGAGTTCCAGATCTCTGGAGTTGATTAATTTTGATATCGCAAGAGAACCAAAACGTTTCCATTCTCACAAGCGTGTAAGTTTGATCTTCGCTATCCAGCTGTTCGAAGACACAGGGGGAAAACCTTAATCAGTTGCTTAAGTAAGGCCTAGAGTAAATGCTCCTTATTGAAAAAAGGCCAGGCTTGCGAGCTGTGACTTTCATTGGGGCCTGAGTAGTCTAGATCCATGACATTATCAGATACCACAAAGGCGGGAGTGTTCATCAAAGCATGTCCCTAGATTGTAGATCCATAGAATAAACAACCACCCTTTGTTTGTTGATTCTGGCCTGTTTTAGTATCATGCAGGAACGCGACTGAAGTTTCGCACAAAATCATTAGCATTCCTAACCATGAAAACTAGAACACGCATTGAATATCTGCTCAGCAAATCGAAATCTTGAGAGGCTATTGAATGCCAGGCTTTCAATCATAGTACTAAAAGCTCACTAAAATTTAGGTTTTGAGAGGGTGTGTTTCAGCTCAAGCTAATCAAAAAATCTAGATCGTAACCTTGCATGAACCATGCAGCATCTCAAAAGCTAGCTTTTCAGTCCAGGAATTTAAGGGATACATCATTGATGAGCGACAGATCAGTTGTATAAGCTTCTAGCGGATGATCGCGGTACCTTTTCTATGCATATCCTGCATTGCGAAGAAGCTTTCAATGAGTCCAGTTCATCTAGGCTTCCTAGATGAGTGTTAACTTCTGAGCTTACATACTGCGGCCCAAGTTTCGGCTCTGCTCGTGCTCGAAATTCGAAAATCGATCACATCTCGGTGCAATGACACAACATGTTATTGTGTTGTTTTGGTTTCACATCTTTATTGACATTAGAACCTGTTTGTTTTGATTTGTATAAAAGTTGAGAGATCACACCTATGATTATGATTGCAATGCTGTTGGAGATAACAGAACAACTGTTTGAAAGAGATACTCTACTATGATTTACTCAGGTTATTTGTGCTGGTTACCATTCCTTTTGATCAGCATATTTGCCAATCCAATCCTTGTTGTCAAAACCCAATACGAGTATGAAACTGTGGAATCTACTGCTTACACCACTCTTTTAATTGCAGGGTTTTCTCCTACTTTTCTCACTGAGTCAGCAGTGGAAACCAGTATCGGAGAGGTTGCTAAAGAGGTCGCCAGTACGTCTGTGAACAATTTTGATGAAGTCATTAGCGAGACTTTTAGTCAGGATGTTGCTGAATTCGAAGAATTAGCTAGTGAGTTTTCTCCAGGTGTTACGTTTTTGAGTGCTGGTAATGACTTTGAATATTTGTCAACAGAAATCCAAGAAGAGTCCAATACTCAAGTTATTGAATTTTCTCTTGCTTTGAGTTCGACTGCTTCAACCTTCTCAACTACTCCTGTCTCTTCAGCTATCGTTACTTCGTCATCTGTTGAACAAAGCACCTTTAGTGATCCAAGCTCTATCGATACAGCTACGTCGAAGTCGACATCACTCAGTACACCTGCTTCTTCCACATCCACTTCAATATCCGCGTCATCCAGCACATCCGTGGCTTCTGAGCTTATTGAACTCCATAATGCGAAGAGAACATTACACAGTGCCCCATCGATGACATGGAATTCAACACTGGAGCAGTATGCACAAGATTATGCCAATAAGTATAACTGCAACGGTACACTCATCCATTCTGGTGGCCCATATGGAGAGAACCTGGCTATCGGATACAAGACAGACAAAGCTTTAGATGCTTGGTATAATGAGTATAAAAGCTACAATTATGACAAACCTGGATTCACAGAAAACACCGGCCATTTCACCCAGGTGGTGTGGGTTAGTTCTGTCCAGCTAGGTTGCGGTGTTGTGGATTGCGGCTCCTACTGGGGCCAGTACACAATCTGCTCTTATTACCCAGCTGGCAACTTCGCTGGCGAGTTCCCAAAGAATGTCTTGCCACAAGTTTCAACTTAAGAGCCCTCGGCTCGTTAACGATATATTATGTCCTCTTCTTCTCTTAGTACCTGCATTAGCAGGCTGTATTTACAATTTCAGTATATGGCGTCAATCACTACATCAACCACTCTTTAGTCTCCAGTAGCTTATTCGATTTGCATCCTGCCAAAAATAAAATACAGATTTGTATCAGCATATAGCTTCACTAAGCCAGCATGTATTATTAGTCATTCGCCTTTCTTCGTTCTGCCATAGTTTTGGATCCCAGGTTACGTAATTCCTATGACTGGCTGCAGCTTCGATGCCCAAGAAGCACTTGCGAGTTCCTTTCAACACCCATAACCAGGAGACCTCAACGCCTCGGCAGTATACGCCTCTCCAAAATGGGTATCAAAGAAGTAGAATCGAAAGAGTACTTCACCTTGTCAAGTGGTGACAAAATTCCAGCAATTGGATTTGGATCGGGTACTAAATGGAAACTGAATAAGCTCGCTCGCCCAGAAGAGGAACAGGGTACTTTGGATGACAACATCATCACAGCCATCGCTCAGGCAATTGAACTTGGGTTCACCCATATAGATACTGCTGAAGTCTACGAGACGCATCTCGAAGTTGCAGCTGGAATCAAAAGAAGCGCAGTTGAGAGATCTAGACTGTGGATAACGGACAAATACTCGCCAGGTTTTTATAACGTCCCTGCATCGAGTGCAAGACCGTACGATGCCATTACCAGTGCTCTCAAGGAGTTAGAAGTTGGATATATCGACTTGTATTTACTACATGCGCAGTTCTTTGATCCAGTACTGTCACGGGGTATAACTATTAAGGAGGCCTGGAGAGATCTCGAAAGAGCACAAGAAGAAGGGCTGGTGAAGAACATCGGTCTTTCGAATTTTGATGTCCCGACAATTGAAAGCATTCTCGAATGTGCCAAAGTGAAGCCTGCTATCCTACAAATTGAGTTTCATCCCTATTTACAGAACCAAACACCAGGAATCATCGAGTTTGCCAAAAAGAACAATATTGTCGTTGAAGCCTACAGTCCTTTAGCTCCATTGTCTAGAGACAGAGATGGTCCTTTGAAAGACCTCTTACCCAGTCTGAGTAAAAAATATGGTAAGACTGAGCCTCAAATCCTGTTGAGATGGACTTACCAGCAGGGAATCTTACCGATAACCACCTCTTCAGACCCCAAAAGGGTTTCTGAAGCTCTCAAAATTTTTGACTTCCAACTAGAACCGGCTGACGCTGAGGAGATTGCGAGAGTTGGGCAAAAGCATCATTTTAGAGGCTTCTTTGCTGCAGAATTCGGTTTATAGTGTAATACGTAATACTTTAGAACATGAAAATTCCGTAGTTTAGTATAGTGACATTCATTTGTAAATTTCCAAGCTTCGCTGCACAAGAGATTTTCCCCGTCACCATGCTTGGGGGTGTTTTATACTACTAATTATGTTACATGGACACTTTACCAAGGAGTAGGATATGAATAAGGAGTCTCTGTGTCCGGCTTTTGAGCACACTCCTACTGCGCACCATTTCACTCAACCTCCATGTCATCCACCGGCTCTGGTCTCACAGATTTCAAAGATATATCCTCTTTGCTTGAGAACCTGCTCAAATCCGAGCGATCAACACGGCCGTTCTCAACATCCATGTCGAAGTCAACATCCTCTGTGTCTGGTGGGATTGAGCTTCTCAGTTGTTGATAGCGTTGCTCCCTTTTGCTGTCCAATAATTTCTTGTGATAATGTATAGAGAGGCCCACGGCCAATAAGGACCCAGTGATATTTGCAAAGATGTCTTTCACGTCGAACTGGCGATAGGGAAGTAGTCCTTGCACAAACTCTGAAAGGATACCGCCAGTCAGTGTGCAGACCACCAGCGTCAGATTCCGGAGCACTCTAGTGCTAGAGGTATCGAATAGCCAGTAGAAAAGTCCGGTCAACGCGAAAAAAGCGATAAAGTGTCCTGCCTTGTCGTGAGATAGCTGTATGTTCGCAAATCCCAAGTAGCCAGCCAGGACCAGCCCTGCAATGAAAACGAGCAGCACCGGTTTTCTGATCCTGAGCGGCATGGTTTCTTGTCCTTTTCTACAATTGCTTCACTCCGCCTACCTCTATATCTATGTCTGTCTTACTTTCTCACACTCGCACACCCTTCCTTTCTCTATCTCTCGCTGTATAGATCTGCCTATACACGTTTCCGTTCCTCGTCGTCTACCTCTCCTTGATTCACTCAGTCGTTCAATCCTTCTTTTAATCCTTCTTTTAATCCTTCTTTTATACACTTTCGGCGTGGACATACCGAATATTCCTCCTCCAATTTTTGGTTTTTAGTTTTTTGAGAAAATGCCCCTTTCCAGGAAAGAAAGAAGCAAGAGGCAAGAACAGAAGGGTAAAAAAACACCAACTGAATCAACGCTCAGTCAAGAAAAGGTTGTTTTCAGAGCGGCGCCCCGAGCCAATTGAGTGATATTTCTGCCAAAGAAACGCCCCCATCTAAGCAAGTCTTCTCTAGCTCATTGCGCACAATAAGTCACTGCTGCTGCCAAGTCCACGACCAAGAAAAGGCAACCCGAGAACATAATGGCCACACCGACGTTCTCGCCTCGTCAACCATTGACGGCCCAGGAAAAAAGCTACTACGACTCCATTTTCAAGGAGCTTGACCCAGAAAGCCTGGGAATTGTTACTGGTGAGAGTGCAAGATCAACTTTCGAAAAATCAGGTCTTCCACCTGCTATTTTGGGTGAAATCTGGCAAATTGCTGACCCTACAAATCTCGGGTTCTTAACTGAAAATGCCTTCATGATTGCTTTGAGAATCATAGGGCACGTTCAGAACGGTGCAAAGCCGGACAAATCGTTGATAGACCTCGCTGCTCCATTGGCCAGGTTCCAAACAATCCATGCGATGCAAGAACCAACTCCAGGAACTGCCGGCATATCTTCGCCTAGAATTCCACATCAACCAACGCTGACGCAGTCCACAGCCCTTCCCCCATTAACAAATAGCGATATCTCAAAATTTGGTCAGTTATTCTCCAAAAACGCCGCAGCTGGTATCATTAATGGCGAGCAAGCTAGGCAGATTTTTTTGAAAGCCAAACTCCCAACTACTACGCTAAGCCAGATTTGGGCTTTGGTCGACTTGAATAACGTGGGTCAGCTAACTCGTGAAGAATTCGTTCTAGCCATGTTTTTAATTCAAGGATCCTTGAATGGATCTATTAAGCAATTACCACCTATCATCCCACAGTCGTACTGGGATCAGGTGCGCAGTGCAGCCGCTGTTCCTGATATATCTTCATCTGTTGCATCATCTGTACCTTCATTTAGTCCACAACTGACAGGCTCAAGACCGAACGTTTCTAGAGTTCCTTCCAGTTTTGCGAATGCCTCAAATGACTGGGTTATAAGTCCCCAGAAGAGAGCACAGTTTGATAGCATATTCGAAGGCTTGGACAAAAGTTCAAAGGGGGTACTAGGTCCAAATGAAGTTGCTGCATTCTTGATGACTTCTAAATTGCCTCAAGACGTTCTAGCTAACATTTGGGATCTTGCAGATATTCACAATACGGGGGAATTTACAAAACAGGAGTTCTCTATTGCAATGTTCTTGGTGCAAAAGAAGATTGCTGGTGCTGAATTACCAAATGTCATTCCAGACTCTATGTTAAGCTCCGCTGGTAGTACTTCACCACAGGCCAATTTCATTCAGCCTCAACACACCCAAACCTTCCAGCAACCACAGGTCCAGCAGGCGCAGACTTTCCAGCCCCCACATCAACAACCTACCGCTGCTCCTGCTCCAAAGGAGCCTAAATCCCAATCAGCTATTGCTGATCTGGTAGACTTAAATGACGCGTTCAGCACACCAAGTCCAAGTACTGCATCAGACAAAGATCAACCAAGAAACTTTTCAAGTTCGAGTGTGAGCTACACACCAACTGGCTCAACCATCAAGCCATTTGTCCCTTCCTCTAGTTTCGGCCAAGATCTATTCAAAAAAGAGGACGTTAAAGAAAAGCAAACTATTCCTGTTGCTGCTCCTGTTGCATCGTCTCACCAGGACAGTAATTCTCCTTTTGCATCTGCTTCTCCATCTCTCGTTACTGAAGTCAAACAAGGCACAGTTGTGTCAGCCTCTAGGGCTTCTCAATCACCGTCAGTGCCCTCATTTACTCCACAGACAACCTATAACAGAGGTATCAATGTAGTCTCTTCTAACAATGATTTGTTGGCTGACTCCAACCCTGAAATTTCAGGTAAACTGTCTCAAGCAACTACCGAAATGGCAAATTTGTCAACTCAGATCGGATCTTTGACCACTCAAACCAGTCAACTGCATGATAAGCGCACAAGGGCTGAAAAAGAGTTAACTAAAATTACAACATTGAGAAACGATATCCAAGCCAAGCTATCGAATCTTAGAGTTGCGTACGATCAAGAAGTCAAGCAGACTCAGCAAGTTGAGTCTTTGTTGGCTTCATCTAAATCTGAAACAGAGGATTTAAGAAAACAGACATCGTTGGCTGAAGCACAGTACAATACTGTCCAATCGAATCTCCAGCAGCTGCAAGCACAACTAGAAGAATCACAAAAGGAAAACGCTGCTCTGAAAGAACGTATAGGTACCTTGAATGCCGAGCACATTGAGGCCTCTAAACAGCTTGAAAAAGTACAAAATGATCTTAGACAATCTAAAGGTTTCGCTGCTATTAACGCTAAGCAAGCGGGGGTGAGTGAAGCCAAGCTTTCTTCTGTGAAAGATGAGATCGAAAACCTATTGAATTCTTTCAAAGAGCTTGAAACACATCAGGAAAATTATAGCAAAAAACAATTGGAACTTGAGAACTTGAGAAGCGCCATTGAAAACCAAGAACAGGAGTTAATAAAACGAAAACAGCTGCATGAGCAAAACACCGGTCTCTTTTTAAGTAAAGAGACGGAGCTAAGCTCTAGACTTGCGGAGCAACAAGAGAGGGAGGCTGCTATTCAACAGCACGACCAACATCTTCAGCAATTGATTGCTAATCTTCAGGAGAGAAAGAAGCAACTAGATGACGCTGAAGCTCAATTACAGCAACAGCAGGTTGACTATGCTCAAAGAATACAATCATTTACAAACAAACAAATTGATGGTGCTTCAAATAACTATGTTGGCTATGATTCAGATAAAGAGCGTGCAGAAGCACCTTCTAAAGTCGCTGCTGGTTCAAAAGATATCAGCATAAAATCTGAAGTTGCTTCACCTAGTGGATCCACAAATGTTGCCGAGTCCTCGACTAAAGATACCGCTGGTATTCTTGCAGGTGTAGTTGCAGGAGCTGCCACCGTGGCTGCGACTTCTCACGCTACTTCAAATGCAGCTACCGAAAGTGAAAGAGACAACACAGTGTTTAGCTCTCCTGTTACTAACACTGAGCAAGGGACTTCGGTTGCCTCAGATGATTATCAGTACGATCCTAATCGGGTTGTTAATCAATTCAGTTTACCAATTGAGAGACCTGAATCTACCACGTCTTCTGTTCAAAACAATGCTCCACAATCAGTTCGTGGAGATGAGATTGATGTTCACAGTGATGGTGCTGGCAGTATTCATGAACAAACGGCGTCAGTTCAAGACGTTCTGCATGAAGGTTATAAAGCTTCTGATTCTAGAGGTGGCGAGTCTTCCTCGGGCGTTGGCTCTTTTGAACTTGTTGACAGCAATAAATCCGAAAGCGACTTGACTTTGAAAGCACCAGCTTCTTTACAAAATGAAAATGCTAATTCTATTGAGGGTTCACTTCCAGGTGCATGGCAAGGGGCTTCTAACCCTGGGGCCGCTGCTGCTGCTTCTGGCAGTGATATCTCTGTGCCTCCTGCTACCCCTCTGTCAGCTGCTAACGCTTCAACCGAAACCTCTGCAGTTAATCTACCTTCACCAACAGTTGCATCTTCCTCTGAAAAGGAGGTGAATCTCTCTCATATCCAAACCAAAGAAAACGCTGATGAATTCCCACCAATCAAAGAGCTGTCCATTGATGAATCAGACAGTGAAGATGAGTTCCATGAAGCATTGGACCAGACACCAGTATCGCAGGCACCAAAGCAGATTCCGAGAAGAACAGACTCAGATTTCAGTTTCGAAGGTCCAAGTTCTAGTTCAGGTACTTTCGGTGCAACAGCCTCTAATTTTCAACCACATAGCGATCTGGTAGGAGAAGTTCCGAACTCTGGTGCAAAAGATGCATTCCCTGATGATTTTGAGGGGCTGGAAGCTGCTGAAGAAGTTGGGTACAATGAAGATGTTGATGAAGACATCGATCATGCACAAGATTTCAATGAGGAGTTAGAAGACGGGAATTTCTACGGTGCTGATGAGTTCAATGGAAGAGATCAAGGAGCTGGCGAAGATAACGAGGAATGGGAACAGATTTTTGCTGGTTTCGGCAATGCTGGGCAAGCACCGGTTGTTCCACAACATCCACAAAATGCCCCAACGCCCCCACAACCAAGAAGTGCTCATCCATATGCACAACAGTCATATGGATCCGGCTCGTCTGTAAACTCACCTGCGCAGCAATTTGCTCAGCCACAGCCTGTTCATTCTAGTCAACAAACCAACATTACAGAACCAGTACACAGAAAAATCGCTACAACGCCTCGCTCCTTAGCAGTGCAAGAACTGACAGGAATGGGATTCACGAGAGAAGAAGCGTTGGCAGCCCTGACGAGAGAAAAATGGAATTTGGAAGCTGCAACTAATTATCTTCTTGATAACGCATGAGTGTTGATCATGAGCTCACCTAAATAAATAACAGTTTACTCGATTATTTTTTACAGCAACTTGGATTTACCGTTGGACGTTTGTATTTTTACTTAAAACTTGAACTTAATACATAAAATATGATGACTGCCCTTTTTTTAGCTGGTGATATTATTCTGCTATCCCACGTAATGAATCCTTCTCTTCCTTAGCCACCATTTCTATCAAGCTTTGTAATTTGGACTGTAGTTCGTTCCCTTCAGCAGCACTGTTGAACTTCTCTATTACCACAAGCTTTTCGGTTATCAAATTCTTAATACTTGTTGCTTCGTTGGTCAACTCGTTCAACTCTTGCAGCAGCGTCGTGTTATTCAGTCTAAGCTTCTCTAGTTGGTCGCCTAAAGTCTTCACCTTCGCCTCTTTCAATGGTATTAAATGACTCGAAACAATGTCTCCAGGTGTTAGCTGGTCTATTGGCGGCTGTTTGCCTTCGTTTCTCTCCTTCCGTATCTTTGCATCATGTATCATCTCATCCAACTCGTTGAGTTTTGTCTCCAGGTCACGCTCGTTGAATATCGCGCCAAACTCTTTAAGAGCATTCTGTCTCCATGACGATATCAATTGGCTTGTAATGCTGTGAATGGTTTCTCCACTGTCGCTAGCGTTCGCTAGCGATGGATAACAAGATCTGATATTATCGTCAGTGATAACTCTAGTAGACTCATCAAGTGCCTTTTCGCACACTTTCCGCAGCTGAGCATACCGTATGTGCTCTCCAGCATTATTCGTCTCTGACATTTCGCTATCGTAAAATCAACTATTTGACACACACACTTTCTCCCTCTCTTTTCCAGTCTAATCAAATGGGATATCCTTGTCTTTGCATGTTAACACTTTTATCGTTTGTTTACTTTTTCGGTATACTAGTCGTGTCCCATTCAATACTATTCTCAAAGTGAAAAGAATACCGGGTAAATTAATTTTATCACGCTTCGGTGCTACACTCGCTCCCGATGAATAGGGCTCAGTATTTGTGTTTGTAGTACATATCTAACACCTCGTCCAAATCCTTTAGGCCATACACGATGAAATCACTAAGCACAAGTCAGAAAACTTGACTTCTGTCCATTTATCGTGCTAGCAAGCCTTTGTGGTTTTTACAGCATCACATCCGGGTAAGAGTATAGTTCTCTTTTTAGTTGAGAGAAAAGACATGAATTGCAATGTGACATCAAGTCCAGTGATAAACGAGACGATAGATAGATTTGAACTTTGCATTTAGGATGTCTGACCCAGAAGAACTAGTCTTGAAGGTGAGTCCCGGGTGCCAGTCAGTGGTGGTCAACAAAATGTACTAATGTATCTTTTTATATCCAGGCAGATAAGAAGCTCGGTGCCCAATCTGGCTTCCTGAGTGTCTTTGGAAGCAGCAAACAGGCCAAAGCTGAGGAGGCTGCGGATCTTTACATACAGGCGGCGAATCAATATCGTATCAGAAAGCAGGGAAAGCAAGCTGGTGAAACTCTCGAAAAGGCTGCGGATGCGTTTGAGAAGGCGGATAGTAAAGATGAAGCCGCCAATACTTTGGTTGACGCTTACAAGTCATATAAACAGGAGGAACCAGCCAGTTCTGCCAGATGTTTGGAAAAGGCGATTGCATTCTTTACAACCAGAGGCCAGTTCCGCAGAGCTGCCAATTTCAAGATGGATTTAGGTCAATTGTACGAAGAGGAACTGGTGGATCTTCCAAAGGCTGTGTCTTCTTACCAAGACGCTGGTGATTGGTTTGAAAGCGATTCGGCTCAGGCTTTGGCGAACAAGGCCTTTCTGAAAGCAGCTGACCTCAATGCACTACAAGGAGGTTACATTAACTCCGCTGAAATATATAAGAAGATCGCAAAGAATTCGTTGAATAACAACTTGTCTAGATGGAGTGTGAAGGATTACTTTGTCAAGATAGTTTTGTGCTATTTGGCTGCAGATGATAAGGTAGCTGCAAGCAAGTTCCTAAATGAGACTGTGACCCTGGACTCGAGTTTCCAGACAACTAGGGAGTTCAAGCTCTTACAGGACGTGACCCAGGCTGTCACCGAGGGTGACCCACAGCAGTTATCTAAGGTGTTGTTTGACTACGACCAGTTTAGCAAACTTGACAAGTGGAAAACAACTGTTTTGCTCAAAATCAAGAGCTCTATTGTTGAAGCTGACGACGATCTTTTGTAATGAAGCTACCTCTCCTATCTCTGTACGATGATATATATATATATATATATATACTGGTACTTGTTGATCTATGTGTCTATGGTTTTTGACCACCATGCAGCTGTAGTGATGATGTCAGAAGAGTTGCATGCCGACTGTGCAGACCACAGACAACACAGGGTTTAATTTACCATAAACTGACCGGTGTCGAAGATGCAAATAGCTCTCTTCGAATTCTTTGAACTGGCTAGAGCCATGAGGGCGCTGTCGCTGAAGTACAGGTCTTCTCTCTGATGATCTGTAATTCTTGATAGCGGTCGTGTCGGTGTCGGAGTCGTTTGGCATGCGCCCTCGCCTCTGCCCTCGCTCCTAGAGCCGCGCAGGCTTTCTTCCCCGTCCTCCGCCCAGTCTTCCTCCCAGTCTTCCTCCCAAAACGGCCCAATTCTCCGTTCGGCTTTCCCCATGCGTGCCGGAACGGATTTTTGTGCATTTTTTTTTTTTTGCCTTGATTGAGTCAGTCAGAAGAAAAAAAAATATTAAAAGATAATAAAAATTTCAGTCATCGTCATCGTCGTCATCATCATCATCACCTTCATCCATCGCTATTGCAAGAACCTTTGAAGAGCGAAGGAGACATTATTTTGAAAGTCGAGCATTCGTATTTTCGTCACTAGTGCCCCCTCTGTAATGTTGTTTAGACAATCGGGACTGAACGTGGCCTCAAAGAGAACGATCTCAAGATCCTCTGCCAAGTCTGTTGTTAGCAGTTCCAGATTCTCCAATATCTACAGCAATTCCGGCCATAAAACCATCCCGCACCGTTATTTAGCCACTGCTGCTACTCCAAATAAAGCTACCACTAATCAGGCTGCATCATATGCAGGCTCTGGTATTCTTTCAGGTTTCAGTGATGAGAATGCACACCAATTGGTTGATGTTTCGAAAGTGTTGGTAATTGGGTCCGGTGGTTTATCCATAGGTCAAGCTGGAGAATTCGACTACTCAGGATCCCAGGCCATCAAGGCTTTGAAAGAAGCTGGCAAACAGGCTATTCTGATCAACCCTAACATTGCTACCAATCAAACCTCACATAGCTTGGCCGATGAGATTTACTACCTGCCCGTCACTGCAGAATACATCACCTACATTATTGAACGTGAAAAGCCAGATGGGATTTTGCTGACTTTCGGTGGTCAAACCGCATTGAACGTTGGTGTTCAATTGGACAAAATGGGTGTCTTTGAAAGATATAACGTCAAGGTGTTGGGTACCCCAATCAAGACTTTGGAAACTTCTGAAGATCGTGATTTGTTTGCTCAAGCTTTGAAGGAAATCAACATCCCAATTGCAGAATCAATTGCTGTTGACACTGTCGATGATGCTCTCAAAGCAGCTTCCAAGGTTGGTTATCCAATTATTGTGAGATCAGCATATGCTTTGGGTGGACTGGGTTCCGGTTTCGCAAACAACGAGGAAGAATTGCGTAACTTGGCATCACAATCGTTGTCCTTGTCTCCTCAAATATTAGTAGAGAAATCGCTGAAAGGCTGGAAGGAAGTTGAGTACGAAGTCGTTAGAGATCGCGTTGGTAACTGTATCACTGTCTGTAATATGGAAAACTTTGACCCTCTGGGTATTCACACAGGTGATTCCATTGTTGTTGCTCCATCTCAGACACTATCTGATGAAGAGTACCATATGCTCAGATCTGCAGCTATCAAAATCATCAGACATCTTGGTGTTGTTGGTGAGTGTAATGTTCAATACGCTTTGCAACCAGATGGTTTGGATTATCGTGTCATTGAAGTCAACGCTAGATTATCAAGATCATCTGCTTTGGCTTCTAAGGCAACTGGGTACCCATTGGCATATACAGCTGCCAAGATTGCACTTGGATACACTTTACCGGAATTACCAAATCCTGTTACAAAAACTACATCTGCTAATTTCGAACCCTCTTTAGATTATATGGTGACTAAAATCCCAAGATGGGATTTATCAAAATTCCAACATGTTAAGAGAGACATCGGTTCTTCAATGAAGTCTGTTGGTGAAGTTATGGCTATTGGCCGTAACTTCGAAGAGAGTTTCCAGAAGGCTATTCGTCAAATTGACCCGTCATACATTGGTTTCCAAGGTGGTGAGTTTGAGAATCTCGATGACGCACTAGCATTCCCTACCGATCGTCGTTGGTTAGCAGTAGGCCAGGCTCTGTTACATGAAAATTATACCGTTGATAGAGTTCATGATTTGACCAAAATTGACAAGTGGTTTTTATACAAACTGCAAAACATTGTTACTATGCAAAGAGAATTGGAGAAAATAGGATCATTGTTTGGTCTTAATAGAGACGTTGTTTCCAGAGCTAAGAAGCTTGGATTCTCTGATAGGCAAATAGCTTTGGCCGTTGGCTCGACTGAACTAGAAGTAAGAGCAAGAAGAAAGAATTTTGGAATCGTCCCATTTGTCAAGAAAATTGACACCTTGGCAGCAGAGTTCCCAGCTTCAACCAACTACTTGTACACCACTTATAATGCCACCGAAAGCGATGTCACTTTCGATGATTTCGGTACTTTGGTTTTAGGATCTGGTGTCTATCGTATAGGTTCCTCCGTTGAATTCGATTGGTGTGCAGTTTCTACAGCAAGAGCTTTAAGAGAAACCGGTCAAAAAACCATCATGATTAATTATAATCCAGAAACTGTGTCGACTGATTTCGATGAGGTCGATAGACTTTACTTTGAAGAATTGAGTTTCGAGAGAGTTATGGATATCTATGAACTAGAGAATTCTAAGGGTGTTGTTGTCTCTGTCGGTGGTCAACTACCGCAGAACATTGCATTGGTTTTACAAGAAAATGGTGCAAAAGTCTTAGGTACTGACCCAAGAGATATCGATAAGGCCGAAGATCGTCATAAGTTTTCCTCCATTTTGGACTCGATTGGTATTGATCAACCAGCATGGAAAGAGTTGTCATCTATTGAAGCTGCCAAGGAGTTTGCAGAGAAGGTTGGTTTCCCAGTTTTAGTCCGTCCATCTTACGTCTTATCTGGTGCTGCTATGTCAGTTATCAGAAGCGAAGATGAGCTGGAACAAAAATTAGGAAATGCTGCTAAAGTTTCTCCAGACCATCCAGTTGTTATTTCCAAATTTATTGAAGGTGCCCAAGAAATTGATATTGATGCTGTCGCAGAAAAGGGCAAAGTGTTAGTTCATGCGGTTTCTGAACATATAGAGAACGCCGGTATTCATTCTGGTGATGCTACATTGGTTCTACCACCTCAACAGCTCTCTCCAGAGGTCATGGGAAGATTGAAAGAAATTACTGACAAAGTTGCTAAAGCTTGGAAAATCACGGGCCCTTTCAACATGCAGATCATCAAGAATGACGTTGAATCTAATCCAAATTATCCCGAGCTCAAGGTGATCGAGTGTAATATTAGAGCTTCAAGATCCTTCCCATTTGTCTCCAAAGTTTTAGGTGTTAACTTCATTGATAAAGCTGTTGATGCTATTTTGGGTAAAAACGTTAAACCTGTTGATTTGATGACTCAAAAGCGTAATTATGTTGCCACCAAAGTTCCCCAATTTTCGTTTACTCGTCTTGCAGGAGCTGATCCTTTCTTAGGTGTTGAAATGAGCTCCACAGGTGAAGTGGCCTCTTTCGGTGAAAACCTTACAGAAGCTTACTGGACTGCATTACAATCCACTATGAATTTCAAACTCCCATTGCCTCCATCAGGTGTTTTGTTTGGTGGTGATTTGGCCAACGATAAGTTAGGTCAAGTTGCAAAGACAATTGCGTCACTTGGCTACAAGTACTATACTGCCTCGGCGCCAGTTGCTGAATATTTGAAGAAATACTTACCGGACGATTATAAAATTGAAGTTATCGAATTCCCAAAGACTGATAAACGTGCACTTCGTGAAGTTTTCCAAAAGCATGACATCAAAAGTGTGTTCAACTTGGCAAAAGCAAGAGCTGAGAGTTTGTTGGACGAGGATTATGTCATGCGTCGTAATGCTATCGATTTTGGTATCCCTTTGTTCAACGAGCCAAAGACTTCTTTGTTGTTTGCCGAAGCGCTGAAGGAGAAACTCCATACTAAGTTGAATCAGGACAAAGAAGACATTGTGATTCCATCTGAAGTTCGTCGTTGGAGTGAATTTATTGGAGGAAAACCAGTCTAGACACATTATGAAAGAAAAAAGCTCTAAAGCAGAATAAATAAATTTAATGTCTTAATACAAGTTCTCAGATTAATAAAATGAATAAGACTTATGGAACGTTAAAAGAGACTAATACATAACACTTGCTGTAATTTGGAGTTTAGTAAATTGGTTGAAAGAGTTTCTAAGTCTGTAAAGTGTATTCTAATCAGCATATTTGCGCAAATGCACTAGCAAAAATCACTGCATATGATCCAACTCATCTCGAATCTTGCTCCTTGTGTACTTCGCAGGGTTAGCAATTAAGAGTTGTACAGAGAGTTGGTTATTCCCCTTGCCATATCTTTTGATTTCTTGTTAACTACCAACCACCCTGGCAGACGTACAGTGCCGAAATATGGTAGAGGTAACTGTCCATCGCCTCTCCTTGGGCCGAGGCTCACAATAGTAGGAACCTCTTCTCCCTTAGGCCTTTTCACGGTTGCAAGTTGAGCGGTGGGGTCTCTCAAAAAAGACTCAATATTCCGTGTAATGATTCCCAGCCATTGTCCTTTAAGATATAATCCACGGAAAGTGAAATCGGTAACGTCTCCAATGGAGAAAATTTTCCCTTCAGGCAGAGCAGATATCTTAAAATTTGTTTCAATCCTGATAAAACCTGCATCGTCAGTTAAATTAGCAATATGATTAGGTGGTACAGAAGCATCCACACCGATACCTTTGATGATGAGATCACCTTCAACTGTGTTCGAAGGATCATTATTGATGATGATTTCATTTGGATTTGTCTCCGAAATCTTACCGCTAGAGTTCAACAGCAATTCAATATGTGTTTCCTTTTGGATGGTTTCAGTAATTCGAGTCTTCAATGCCTCGCCGTAGAATCCGTTGCTAGGTAACAACGTTGCACTACTATGAATCAGAGTGATCTTCTTCTCTCCACTTTTCAGCTCTTTTTCAAAATGGTGGGACAATTCGCCAGCAAGCTCTACGTTGTTGAAGCCACCACCAAGCAGAACTATGTGTTTAGCCCTTTTCAATTTCTCATGCTGCTCAGCAAAGTAGTCAATAAAGTTATCACGAAACTTCTCCGTTGAACCTAACGGATCAGACCATTTGGCACCTGTAGCAATAACCAGTGCATCGAAAGGGATTTGAGAACTGGATCCATCGATACTTACAGTGATTTCATTCTCAGTTATATCCGTAGTATTACCAACAATCATCTCAACGTTATTTTGCAGGACAGATTCGAGTGGGAAGATCGTTCTATCAGTATCGTTGGTGACAGCTACTCTTGGTGAGGCAATAAGTAGATAGCCATATTTCGATAAAGTTATCAGCTTGACCTTGTACTTTCTTTTCTTTGCAAGCCTGTTGGCAAGAGAGACCCCGAACGGCCCTGATCCTATCACGACAACGACTTTGGCAGCTGTGGGCATCGGCTTGGTGATGAAATCTCAACTCTCTGCTGGACACCTGCTGGATCTTCGATCTCAAAACTAGAAATATGAAACCTGGAACTTGGAACAATTGGCAGCCTCAATGGATCACTAAAAACGATGAATTGACGACTCTATAACTAGTATCGGAGAAAAACCACACATTTTCAGTCTGCTATATATATATGGCTACAGTAGTTCATTGGCTTTGGGTTTAATGCAGCAGCTGTCAGTGCTACTGCTGACAAAGTACACTCATCATTAGTATTTTTCGGCCGAACATTCACAGCAGTCACCATCGGCCGATTTGCGCCCCTCGGGAGCTAATGTGCACATTTTCACCGCCTAAATGAAAAAAAGATTATAAATGCACACTGCACTTCTCGATCCCCCGGAAATCTGCATCCGTCAAATGTAGAGCTCATCACCCACATTAGCATATATTCAACCAGGGATCGATTTATAAATCGAACCCTGCAACAACAACAACAACAACAACAACAACAACAACAACAACAAAGGTATTCTTGTTTAGGTAGATGAGACCCCCCCCCACATACATGCACACCTGAACACCAGGTGTTCAGATGCAATGCACGTCTCGGAGATAAATTTACGAGCTTAAAAATCAAAGCGACAATCACAATGTTCCGGAATTTTCAGTTTTGAAATGTGATTTGTGAAAAAAAAGCCTTTTGCAATTTCAGAAGTCGATCGAATACCGAGACATATTCAGCTCAAGAGACGATATCAGACGTGAACGTGTTTGGGAAATACGACGCCGCACTGGAGCTTTTCTCTCTCCCACTGCTACGCTTAGAATCTCTTATTGGAGAGACGCATCCACACATCTTGCTTACGTTTGCTATTAACGGCACCGGCGACTTCGTGGGTATTTTTAGCGCTTCTCTCGCAAAAGCTGCTGAAATCCCCTTCAGTGACAGCAACATCATTGATCGCATCCACTACAAATCCGATTTCCAAGGCACTGCTCTTCAAGATGGGGAACTGCTTATCGAAGTCTGAGGAGAGTGCTCCTGTTCTGCACAATGACACAGCTGAGAAACACTTGTCGACTGATGGGAACCATCAGAAGCGGCCTTCCATTGGTAACGCGATCCATAATAACGCCGAGCAAACGCCAACCAAACATCAGCAGCAACAGCAGCAGCAGCAGCAAGAACAACAACAACAACAACAACAACAACTCAAAACGAAGTTTCGCAAACAATCGATTGCTGCTTCTGAGTCGTCTGCTAATACAAAGAACTCTCAGGTCCAGAGCTCTACCAAAGATTCACAGTATACCAAAGTGTTGCTACTAGGGTCTGGTGAAAGTGGTAAGTCAACGATTCTCCAGCAACTGAAAATTCTCCATTCAGGTGGGTTCACTCCACAAGAGCTATTCGATTTCAAGCCTTTTATCTTTGGGAACATCATATTATCGGCCAAGGATTTGATTGAGGCGTATAAGCAGTTCAACATCAAGCTGGAACCCAACGATCATATCGATGAGGCTGATCTCGACTACATACTCTCAAGGAGCGCACCGGTGGATCCAGCCAGATCTTTTGACAAGACATTAGCACTCAAGATCAAAGCACTGTGGAACAATCCATCGACTACATTACTATTGAAGACTCATCGCCAGGATTTTTACTTGATGGATTCTGCTAAATATTTCTTTGAAAATCTGGATAGAATATCTGAAGAGGGGTACATACCAAACATCACGGACGTCTTAAGAACAAGAAAGAAAACCTCTGGTATTTTTGACATGAAATTCGAGTTGGACGGTCTCAAGATTCATATTTTCGACGTTGGTGGCCAAAGAAGTGAACGTAAAAAATGGATCTATTGCTTTGATAACGTCACATCTATCATATTTTGTGTTGCCTTATCAGAATACGACCAGAAATTGTTGGAAGAGAAGACTCAAAACAGAATGGAAGAGAGTATAACACTTTTCGATTCTGTTGTTAACTCAAGATGGTTCTCAAGATGTTCTGTTATATTGTTTTTAAACAAAATCGACGTCTTTGTTGAAAAGTTACCGCAGTCGCCACTCGAGGATTACTTCCCTGACTATAAAGGGGGCAATGATCCTAATAAAGCGGCAAAGTACATCTTATGGAGATTCACCAAAGTGAATAGATCCAGCCTACCAATTTATCCATACATCACACAGGCAACAGATACTAACAATATCAAACTGGTGTTTGTTGTGGTAAGAGAGACCATATTAACAAATATCTTACAAGATACAGGGCTACTTTAAATATCTGGATCTATGATGACCAACTTTCTAATGATGCAAAAAAAAATTATTACAAAACGATCCAAATATTATTCAACTCTATTTATTGAGCAGCCCAACCTTTAATGACAAGAATAAACATACATGATTTAATGATAAATTAACATCCGTTCATTTTTCAACTGTACTGCAGATGATAAACAATTGTTAGAAATTGGCACACTTATTGATCGTCATGAAATATGTACGATGCTGATAAGCGTGTAGTGGATCTGTAATCTGATCCCAACCACTACTTGATTCCAAATATTTTGACCCTAAAAACTCGACATCTGTCTGCTCGTGGGGAAGGTCAATCTTAGTAATTAAAAACTCTGCCCCAGCCTCTCTGAATTTTGGTGGCAACGAAGTTACGTAGTCTTCCTTGTGGATAACTCTCACTAATCCCCACTTCAAATCACCTCCATTATTCACCCTCTCAATCAAGGATTCGGTGTCGAAGATAGAATTAACCCAATTTCGCATGTTTGCGTTGAAGATTTTCGGTGATCCATAAGAAATAATCAAAGGTTTGTACCCTTTAGCTCTAAACTCTACCCCAACCAAGGTTGCCAATGCTGCACCTAAAGAATGCCCTGTAATAATCAATTTGAAATTAGGGTACTCTTCAAAGAGCTCGTCAACCTTAGCTATTATTGTATCAGAAATTTGCTCTAAACTTTTATAAAACCCATAATGAACTTTGCAATCTTCGCAAGTAGGCAAACGTGAGTTGTAACTATCCGAATCATAGCGTGCTGGGAAAATCTGGACGTCGCTGAGCCAGTCTGTAGTAGTGGTCGTGCCTCTAAAGGATACTATAACCTCTTCATTATTCCTGTCCAATGCCACAAATCCAGTGCCATTCTCATCTATTCCCGCATTTCTGATCTAGAGCAATCGAGTTAAATCTAAACTGTGCATCAGGAAGAGGCTCTGCCGTAAGATACTCACTTTGACAATTTCGACATTTTCATTTCTCTCATTGGACAAACAAAAGTCTAAATCACAAGCACCGTCAGCCAACTTCCCTTCAAAGAGCTTGTTTTTGGTTATGCAGGCTGAGAGTGCTGCATACTTGGCATAATGTACAAACTCATCGTACACCTTCTCAGAGAAAGCATCTACTAGGAGAGGAAGCGCCATTGCAAAGCAGCAAAGAAGTGACAACCACTGCATCTTCTCAGTAGATGTTAGTATCGATCAAATAACTGGGCATGAAAGATAAAGAATTGGATCCTCAATATATACTTGAGTAGCTTCTCATTATCCTAGTTAACTATGCTCGTTGAGAATTTTCGAAATCTTCTCAGATTGTGGACCTCTGTCAAGCTCTAAACCACAAAGACATCATAATGAGTCGACAGCCTCCGCCGAAAAACTCAGTAAATTCAACGACAAGATCTCATATACATAAGTTCCTGGGAGTACTACACCTCAGCCAATACATCAACCGGCATTTGCTCTAGAGGTGGTGGTATCTCTCACTGGGAACCACCCAACATTGATGTAGCTTTGAGATGAGTCTAAATCCTAATAAATAAATATTACGTCATATCAAGCTATCCACTTTTATTCTCTTACTACATCTGGTTAGGTAGCTCTTAACTCCATAGCCTACCTAATAATTTACTTAAATTAGAGGATGACAGAAGAATAGTCAGCACACTACTTCGGATTGTTTGAATACAGGAAGCAAAATCACCAATAGCTAGTATAAACACAGCTTGATACAAAATGTATGTCAAAATGGGGCATCTCAGTAGTTAAGTGATAGCCGGGTAATTTGATGCTCATCTGCAGGGCTAAAAACAAGAAAAACGAAGAATCAACGCTATGTAGCCAAAGGTATCTGCAGTCTTATATTGACGCGTACCCGCTAGCTTAGAATTCATACAGACGGAGACGGATAACTTTAGAATGGTTTGTTTTGAACATGAACAAGGAAGTGACCGTGGAATTTTAGTGTGATTCACTAATGACTGCATGAGACTGCAGAAAAGGTTTGTCGCTCTGAAATGCTGGGGGAATTATTCTTATTCGTTGAGAAGTCAGTTCGAATGGAACCTGAGCCTCATCATGAATGATTGAACACTTTATGGCCAACGCTGTTTTACAATGAGAAACTGGAAAGTGGGAGAGTGCGTGTTCTGCGAAATATCTGGGCTGGCATGGCCGATGATATTAGGCGATGTTTGATAATGGCGATTAATTTGCTCATTCTAACTTCAACTTGGGAAGGAGCGGTAAATATCAAAGAAATGTGGGACCTATGGCGACTGCCCAGTATCATTCGAACTGTTCACAGTAATGGCGTTTGCACGCAATTGATTATCAAGTTGTCTTGACTGATGCTTTATTCCACTAAGATGATGAGTTGTGTCGAATGGGATGGCAGCACAGCACTGATCTTTGAAACAGATATTTTGAAAACAAGGCACAATCGAAATCGTACACGGGGATTCCTAATCAAGCTTTGCAAACACTTCTTTGGGCTTCCTACATAGACGTCTATTCGCTTCGGTTGAAACTTTGCTCCAATAAAACGTCGATTGTTCAGGATACTCTACTTGAACAGCTGCAGCTCATCTGCATATCTGCTCGAAAAAAAAAAAGACGTTATTGTCAACACGAGCAAAATAATCATACCTTTGTGCAGCTTGTCATTGGTCTCTTATTGGTCAGAACCGTGTTGGAAGGTAGATGGGTGAGTTGCATTTTGGCATTTATAACTGTCCAAATATCTCTATTGTCTCTTTTTGTTTGATATGGCTGTATACAATCATGTTTTCCTACGCTCGCTTACTGTTATTCACATTAGTTTCATTTATATCTTTGGCTTCTGCTGCGGACTCAGATCTTTTTTACTGGAAATTAGATTCGAATAATACCGAGTTTGATGGTTTGGATGTTTATCTATCGAGCTCTGACGATAAATTCTACATTGGTTCATATTCGGGCGATCCTATTGCTTCTATTGTGTTAGCTAACAGCTCTATCTACTTCCCGCAGTTTGGCCTTGTCGCCGGGATTGGTCTAAATTATTTGTCCTTGACTGCTGGCTCAAGTGCCTTCGAGATTGCATACCCATGGTCCATTCAAGGCGGCTATGTGAAACTGTATGGCTGTGACTTCCATGCTGTTTCAGCTGGTGAAGACAACCTTTGGGTTTTAGGTTCCTTGAATGCTGCTGGAAGTGGTGGAATCTTCGTTCAGATCAAAGCGGAAGATTCTGATGGTAATGCCCTCTCTGACTACATTCCAGCCAATGCCGAAGGTGTTACCGCTGCTTCTCTTTACAAAGCCATACCTGGGAACAATAGTCCAACCCAACCTGGTGTTGTTAGTATTGAGTCTATAACTTATGGAAAGTCTGTGTCTACTTCATCTAGCCTCGCACTTTCAAGCTCCTCGAACTCCGCTGTCTCATCGAGTGCAATAAGTTCAGCTGGCTCATCAACATCTACACCAGTCTCTTCATCGTCTTCCTCTTTAGCACTGTCTTTCTCATCTCCATCATCCTCATCTCCATCATCCTCATCTCCATCATCCTCATCTCCATCATCCTCATCTCCATCATCCTCATCTCCATCATCCTCATCTCCATCATCCTCATCTCCATCATCTTCGTCAAGCACTTCTATTCCTAATTCTTCAACCTCATCGAGCTCCTATTCCAAGTCTAGTTCTGTGTTGGGAGGTTCCATCATTTCTTCTAGCTCAGTGGCGTCATTCATTGCCTCGGACTCTCTTCAGTCAAGTTCGACTTTATCGAGCTCAGTCTCTACTTCTTCTTTATCCGGATCTGCTTCCATTCTTGTAAGCAAAAGCTCAGCTGATCCGTCCGAAACCACTTCGATTTACAATTCATCCTCTGCCAGCTGGACAAGTTCGTCATCAGAGAACTCGTCCATATCCACCAGCCTAACAGGGGCAAATGTTTCATCACTCAATTATCTCAGCACATTAGTATCTGCAACAGGTAATGTATCTAGTATTTCAACAGCTACTGCTTTTGTCAATTCAACCACAGTGATCACAATCACCTCATGCACAAGCAACATCTGCTTTGAAACATCCGTTACAACTGGTTTAACTGTTGTTGTTTCCACATCTGCTGGTCTTGTGACTTCCTACACTACTTATTGTCCATTAACAAGCACTAAAGGTTCAACTTCTCAAAACACTGCACAAACTTCGATCTCAAGTACCAGTGCCACTGCTGGTTCTTCTACTACTGTTGTTTCCCAAACTGTTGCTGCTTCCCAAACTGCTGCTGCTTCCCAAACTGCTGCTGCTTCCCAGACTGCTGCTGATTCCCAGACTTCTGCTGATTCCCAGACTGCTGCTGATTCCCAGACTGCTGCTGATTCCCAGACTTCTGTTACTATTGAAGTCACCACTGTTTTTACAGTCAGTCAGGCACAGACAAAATCTGAATCAGACAATACTTCCTCGTCTCCAGAAGTTTCAACTTATGCAGGTGGTGCTACTGGATTGGCGACTTCCCTAACTTTCTTACTCGCTGCGCTTTCTTTATTGTTCATCTAGTCTACTTTCAGAACTAGACATCCATAGCGTTTTAAGGCATATTTTTGAGACCGGTTTCTTACTACAACAAGACTGCTATGTTAGATCTTCCTAACATTCCAAACACCATCTGCTGACGATAAATATATGCTCTATGTATAAGCTAATTGTAAAAAAAGACTACTGTGCCGTACAGCAGGTTTCCACAGAATCACAGAAATGAGGTAACCAGTAAAAGATACAAAGTGAGAAACGCGACGATCTCAGCAGAGTCAGCACGTCAGATAAACTTATTGCTCATTTATGGGTCCGCTTCACTTAACTCCTACCCCTTCTACACCCTTCCTAGAGCTCCTTCTTAGAGTTCCTTCCTGGAGCTCAACATTGTGTGCACTGAGATCAAGGGCTTGATCAAATTACATAATCACTTACTAATTTTATTCTCTCTTAGAATCGACGTGTCCAAAATAAAAAAAAAGCGCGACTTCGAAATAAAAGCTCGAACAAAAGAGCTTCTATTCTAGCAGAGAAGGGACTAGAAGCACAGACAATAGTGCCTTGGAAACCAATCTTTGAAGGCAGTTGATTTTCGCAATGGCCAAAAAGACGCAAAAGAAGCTGAGCGGCTCGTCTGCAGAGGACTCACTGGATGATAAGGACCCTGTCCCAGAATTTGAGTTCAAAAGAGGTGCAGAGAGATCATACCTCATCACCACTCCATCTCCAGAATTGTCCAAGCTACGTTCTCTCTCATCGACGAAAGAACGCTTGTATCTTTCTGGCCTGGTGATATTCGCAATCTATGTTCGTATACAGAACCTTTCGAACCCAGACTCTGTCGTTTTCGATGAAGTACATTTCGGTGGTTTTGCAAAGAAGTACATTTTAGGTGACTTCTTCATGGATGTCCACCCGCCATTAGCCAAGCTGCTGTTTGCAGGAGTATCTGCTCTTGGTGGCTTCAAAGGGAACTTCAATTTTGAAAACATCTCTGACAAGTTCCCGGAGGACACCCCATATGTGTTGATGCGTTTCCTACCTGCATCTCTAGGTGTTTTGACAGTGGTGCTACTATATTTGACACTGAGAGCTTCTGGAGTCAGACCATTGATCGCTCTGCTGGCTGGAATTTTGTTCACCGTTGAGAACTCTTACGTGGCAATCTCGAGATACATTTTACTGGATTCTCCTTTAATCTTCTTCATTGCGGCTGCAACCTACGGCTGGAAAAGATTTGAGAACGAAGTACCATTCTCCACGAGATGGTATAAGGCATTGATTGCTACTGGTATCGGTCTTGGTCTTGCAGTGTCCTCCAAATGGGTTGGTCTGTTCACTATAGCATGGGTTGGCCTTTTGAACATATGGGATTTATGGTTTTTAATCGGAGATCTATCTGTTCCAGTACCAAAAATTTTCAAGCAAACGGTCTCAAGAGGTATCATCTTGCTGGTTATCCCTGCCTTATTATACTTGATCTCCTTTGCTATCCATTTCCATGTTTTGACCAATGAAGGCGATGGTTCCCCTTTCATGTCATCTGCGTTCAGAGCAACTTTGAAAGGTAACACAATTCCCCAAAACATTCAAGCTGATGTTGGTGTTGGCTCTAAGATCACCATCCGTCATGTCGCTACTCAAGGTGGCTATTTACACTCACATGACTTCATGTATGAAACTGGCTCCAAACAACAACAAATTACATTGTACCCACATTTGGACGCAAACAACGATTGGTATGTGGAACTTTACAATGTTTCTGAAGCTCCAACACAATTTGAACAGATAACTGATGGTACCAAAATAAGACTCAAGCATGTTTTGAGTCAGCGTCGTTTGCATTCTCATGACGAAAAGGCTCCTGTGTCTGAGTCGGATTGGCAAAAGGAAGCTAGTGCCTATGGGTTTGAAGGTTTCGGAGGTGATGCAAACGATGATTTCGTTGTTGAGATCCAAAAATCTGAAACCAAAGATGAAGCTGCTCAAAAAAACTTAACAGCTTTAAGAAGCATCTTCAGATTACGTCACGCAATGACTGGTTGTTACTTGTTTTCTCATGAAGTCAAGCTACCGAAATGGGGGTTTGAGCAACAGGAAGTTACTTGTGCTACTCAAGGTATTTTGCCAAAGAGTTTATGGTATATCGAAGGTAACGAAAACCCATTCCTGCCATCAGATGCTCCAAGAGTTAGCTACAAAGTTCCTTCATTCTGGGAAAAACTTATCGAGTCACATCAAAGAATGTGGCATATCAATAAAAACCTGAACGCTCCACATGGTTATCAATCCTTCCCAAGCTCATGGCCTTTGTTGAGTCGTGGTATCAACTACTGGGGTGAACCACATCGTCAAATCTACTTGCTAGGAAACGCGCCAACTTGGTGGGCCACTTCAGCTGCAATCCTAGTCTTTGGTCTATACGTTGTTATTCAGCTCCTGAGATGGCAAAAAGGTGTAGCAGTTGGTAGTGATAGACACGTCCTCAATTTCAACGTTCAAACCTTCAAGTATATTTTGGGTTGGGCTGTTCATTACTTCCCATCGTTCTTAATGGGTCGACAATTATTTTTACATCATTATTTACCAGCTTACTATTTCGGTATTTTAGCACTCGCTCACTTCTTGGATATTTTGGTTAGTTACGTCTTCTCTAAGAAGAGATCTATTGGTTACTCAATAATAGGAGCTTTCGTCGTTGTTTCAGTTTTATTCTATATCAACTATTCATCATTGATTTATGGTTCGCCATGGACAAGTGGTCAATGTAACTCATCAAAATGGATGGCTAATTGGGATTATGATTGCTCCAAATACTTTGACACCCTTGGTGAATTCTACGAAGCATCAACAGCAGAAAGCTTCGCTGCTCAAGCTACACAAACTGCGGAAGAAGTTCTAGCATAAGCTTGATTGGTGAAACAAATAACGATTAAGACTACAGAGATAGGAAGATGTATAGATGCTCTGTTAAGATGATGAGTTTTTATAAAAAAAAAAAAAGACAAATAGTTGATGTTTTTGTAGTGAAATCAAAGACTGAGCAATTGCATTTCGTTATAAATATCTCCAAACTTCATTTCAACCCCGAACACCCTTTCTAAAGTTGATAAAAATCGTCAGTAATATTAGCCCAGAAATGAATAGAGAGAACCAACCCGTTAAAATAAAAGCAGACTTGTAACATTCAACACCTTTAATACAAACCCCATTTTCATCACTTTGTTTATCTAAAACTGACCCAAATAATCTAGTCAAGACACCAACACTTATTATACCTCCGGTAGTGATGAGTCCCCAAATAGTGCTGAAAGAATCTGTACCAAAACTATCAGCAACAACAGCTGGGAAAGTTCCGAATACAAATCCAAATGCAAACCCAATAATCATGGAACTTACTGTAATTCCATTAACTGAATTGAAATTTGCAACTAAGAATTGACCCAATGACATCAAAAGAGCCGAAAAGAGGATACACCAGATTCTCTGTAGTCCAAACTTTCTTCTTATGATATCTGATACAGGTCCTGATATCAATCTTCCAAGAAAACTAGCAAGAGCTAGGGTCGAAACTTGAATTGCTTGAGCTTCTCCTACTGTCAATCGATTTCCAGGAGTAGAGTTCACTTGAGCAACAACAATGAATCCAACACTGTATATGTACATCTGTCCAATGCCCTGCAAACAAGCTAAAATTATGTAGTATTTGAGGAAGATTCTTTGAAGTATCATTTTCACAATATAGTGGTCCCACACCGGATGCTTGCTACTCACAAATATAGGTGTGTCCTCCACAGCTGAATAGAAGTCTGATGGGTTTGAAGGGCTGTTCTCTGTGTTCTCTAGAAGTGGTCTAATTTGATTTGACTCTGCGATAGACTGTCTTGGTGTTCTGTTACCAACACCCCAGAAGCTAAGCGAACCGCGTAGACTTCTTCTTCTTCTATTGAAAGAGTCCATTAGTGAAGTTGTGGATGTTATCCTCTTCAAAATTGACTGGGAATCGTTACCTGAAGGTGGGAGAGGGTTAAATTGTTCAATATCAGCGCTAGGCTTCTTTATGATCTTTAGGGAAAACGACCCCAGCAAGCATACCGTTGGACAGAAAGTGTAAAAGAATTTGAGCAACCCAGCTGTATCATTTTCGTAGAAACGAAGTGCAATTGAAGAATACATAAGTGATGCCAATGCGTATGACGAGACAGGGAAAGCGCCTGCACTTCCCCTATGGTGTGGAAAATTGGCGGTGGCAACCTTGACTGTGGAGTAGAAGCTCAAAATCGAACCAAATCCTATACATGACATGGAAATAGCGAGCAACGTGACGCTTTGAGACTTGTGTGTATAAACATAATGCAAGATCTTATATGCAATAAAAGTGGATATGGAGCCCAAAAAATCTGCAATTCCAGGACCCAAATTATCAATTAGAATACCAGCAGGAAATCCACCACAGCCACTCCCCAATGTCAGGAATAACGATAGCTTGGATGCTACTGTCACTGGTAAATTAGAGTTCTTCACTAGTTGCGGGACAAATACTGAGTAGACGTATGGTGTCCCCGAAGCAATGGCTACCAATATTGCAGCCACAAGTGTCCTGATCCGTGGTGCTATGGGTGCTGACTCGAATCGTGGCAGGCTGCTACTCATTATCACTGCTGTTATTATAGGTTCTGAATCGATGTTCAGCTGTCGATGCTGAAGTTTCAATATATGTTTATGTTTATAATATCTCTCTGATCTGATGAGGCACTCCACTTTTCAGATAAGCAGAAAATTGGATTGCTTAATTGGAAGCACACAAGTATCAGAAAACAGCTAGTAGAGTGGCAGAAATTTTATTATGACTCAATTCAAAGGCATCAGGAGTACACGCAGTCAGTAACGACGAATTTACTAGCCGAAATTAAACTACTACTGGCATAATCCATCTTTTTGGCATCGTTCATTATTTTTACCGACGTACCGGCGGTTCAATACATGTATATATATATAAGCGTTCTGAATTCAAAACAGGACCAAGTATGCCTCAGACTGCGTTAAAAACACAGCTAAATTTATCTATAATCAAAAGTAATTCATGATTAGCATGAAAATTTAAGTCATCATTGGCAATTTATTAGACCTATCTTCTTAAAACTTGTCTATAAAAACTAGCTACAAAATTCTAATGTATCATGTCATATATATATAACAAAAACTTTTCATGGTTGTTAGTTTAGTGCACAAGATGAACTGTAATACAGCACTATATTTCTCAGTTCTCCTCCTAAAACCAGGATACTTCTAAATCAGAATTTTCAGTGTTTGGCTAAAGTCGACTCAATCATGTAAAAAAAACGATAATCTGCTTGGGGCGACAACTTTGTCATCATAGAATATCACCTGGAGAGGAGAACATGAAGTAAGGTGTTTTGTTCATATAAACTCACTATAAGTTCCATGAATCAAAGTCTAAATACATTAGGCTCATCAACTTTGTGATGAAATCGAAAGCACAAAGCAGCTAATGGATGTGTTCAGAGAAAAATTTTTATAGTAAAAACTCTGATGTTCGGATGTTATGAAAAAGTTGTTTAGTAAGATCTTACTGATAGGTTTACTGCGTTAGGTCTTTGAAGTGTTGATTTGCATCTTCACAACAGCTTTTCTATCGGATGAGCTGTCGAGAATAGCCGAGTGTTATTTAAGCTTAGCATTGGTTTTCAGAATGTGCGATTTGTGCAGCAGGAGAAGCGAAGTCTATAGGTAATATTGCACAAAAAAATCATCGTTTTATAAATTTAACCTATACTTTTAAAATATGTATTCCCAAATTTGTGATTAATTTTCAGAAGATCTGATATTGAGTCGCATTCCCTACTTTGTTGATAATTTGTATTGTGAGATAGAGAGACGTATCTTGTGCAGTTAAGCTAATATTGACTTCGCCGATTTGTCGTGTAAGGTTGTGCTCCTGTTGTGCTCCTGTTGTAAAATCTAAGATACTACTAGATCGAGCAAAACTCATCTATTGTAAAGTAGCTCTGAAGGTCATTATAAATGTTGTTGTAAACATTTGTTTTATATGCTAACTATCTCGAACCATTCTTGCCTTTAGCGTTCATTTGAAAAAGAAGTTTGTTAGTTCTGGAATTAGAAAATGGCCTCGTATCCTCTTCAATTAATTTATTCACTTTCTGATCACGTCGATCAGTACTTGAAGGATGCCAGCAATACGCCTCTTTAGGCCAGCCTTATCATGATTTATTTTTGAAAAGCTATCTTAATCAACTGGTAAGCAGCTGATGTTGCTACTTTGCAGGTGGTTTCCACCTAATACCGGTAGACGTTGAAAGAAGAAGGAGATCTGTATCTCCATATATTATAAGAAAATGAAATATTGAAAACTACTGTACTGCACGCCAAAAAAATAAGCAGAGGCAAATGATATCAGGTACTGGGAGAATGCAAAGTCTGCTAAATTTTTGAGGAAGTCTTTGGGTTGAATGCAGAACTATGTTCACCAGAGCTCTAGATAAGCTAGAGCCTAAAGACCATACTCACTGGCGCCGTTTCCGAATGTCTACTAACAGGTGAAATTGTTGCTCCTTGTTTTCTCATTTGGACCAACACCAAACCTTCTCCTCTGTCGGGTTCTCTGAATTGGGAACTCAGCAGCTATGGTGTTATCATTAACTAGACGCATATGCCCAGCTTCAATACTTTTTCTGGTACCTGCAGAAAACGAGTTAAGGATATACGTCACAAAAAAAACACAAAATACTTCTCAATATTGAGATGCTAATGCTTCGTTACATGAGTCTTACTTCTCATGCATCACGAAAACCTCGGTCATTAGGTTCGAGTTTCAAGTGGCATTCCGTTGTTTCGTTTTTTGCCATACGTCTTTGGAATGGGGCATGCTTGATTTTGACTTGAAAACTGTAATGGCATTTAGTTCTGCGTAAGTGGATCGAACTCGGGAACTTTCTGACTCTTTTTCAGCTCGCACAGTAATCAATCCCAAAAAAATTTATGTCGATGAGATGAGGACATAAATGTATCTCTCTATCAAAAGAGTGGCAGGAAGACAGATGTCTCAGTTTCATTTGCTGCTAGAGGTTTTGTCACCTGCTCAGAAGAGGGGTCTGGGAAACCGACTTTCTCTCAATTTACAGGACTCATCCTCTGCAGTGGCACTGGTACAGATATACGACGAGCTTGATACACATGATAAACTCCAGGTCGATGCTAACATTCTTGATTTTTTCAAAGATTCAATTGGTGAAGGGCAATCTCGTAATGCTTTTAACTATGATCAGCTCTTAGTTCTCGGTAAAGCATCAGCAGCTGCATCAGCTCTTTTGAATTGGATCCAAAATATTTTAATTTCCAAGTGTAACTCTAGGTTGAATTTTCTTTTCGATAATGAAGTTGTGTCTTTGTTTCAGAAGTATATTGAAACTGAGCAAATCATTGACCCAGATGACGCTTTTGATTTACAGAGCATTCTTTGTTTTCTAGAGGATTTTTATGCTTTAGAATCAAGCATCAGTCTTGATAAACTTAACCTTTTAATTTGCATTTTGATATCTGCAAAAGATGAAGTAATCTCTTCGGAGGCACTAAAAATTATGAGATGGGTGAAGTTTGAAGAAAACACACTAATGGAGCTGATATGGGATTTAATTCCTACTATGATGATCTCCCCTAGCTCTTCCAGTATTACAAACGGATACATTCTATGGTTGAGATCTCTTACTTACGTTTCGGGAATCTCTACAACTGCTCACTCATTACAGGTCAATATTGCGGGAAGCAACTACTGGAAATACATTCAAAATGGATTAATGAGCAGTATTCATGAACAAAGGAAATACTCAATGTCAATATTGAAACTATCATTAATACAACTTGATTCTGATATCTCAAATGAGTACATTAAATTCGATGTTGAAAGAAAGGAAGAATCAATTCAAGACTGGGAGAGATTTTGTACTTTATTTGAAATCATAGGAATTGATACTGCACTGAATCAAGCTGAAGCTGCAAGATCTGACATCCTGAGTTTTTTGTCACTGAGCTCCCCAATCCCGTTTAGCTGGGGTCTTACACTTCTATCAACTACCTTCAAAGCATCGATGGAATCTGTTCGTAAATTTGGTCTAAGTCTCATGTACTCTATACCTCGCAGAGACCTGTCAATTTTGGCTCATGAAACGTTGACTACTGTATTGCTACCTTTTGCTGTTGATGCACCGCTCTTTGTTGTCACAAAAGGTTTTGAAAATAGCTTGGAGTGTAACTATGGGACAAAATTACAGGGTTTTATCACAGATTTGTTCACATCTATAAAATGTGATGTTCTGTTACTGGAAAAGACTTTGACGTTGATCTTAAGTCTGATGGTCCAGTTGATTCCAACTTTTGCTCCAGCGAGGGTATACCTGTCACTGGGATTGTTGAATGGGCTGAAGCGTTCCGAAATTATTGAAGCTAAGCATTTGAAGTTGCTATATAAGTTATTTGAATCAAGCTCTGAAGATGCAATTTTTCAGAGAACTTTACAAACAATACATATCAGGCTCATAGGTAGCATGAAGCCAGATCTTGAGTCATTTTTAAAGGCATTGACAACATTTGTGAAATTTAATGGGTACGTTGTTTTCAATGAGAATCTTGAGTTTTTGCTAGACTATGCTTCCAAGAATTTTAAAAAGGAAGTTGCATTCCAAGCTCTTGAAAATCAAGACGTCGACTATCAGTGCATTATTGGAAGCATATTTGGCAAGTTTGAATGCTCTAATGAGTTCTTGAAAGAATGGGCTTTGAGTGAATTAGAGTCGAACAGAGATTTTAGTAAAGAGTACAGCGCCTTGTTGACTTCTTTGATCAACGGCTCAAATCATAATTATAAAAACTCATGCTCCCTTTGTGATCTGGAAATTTTCAAAAACAGTTGGAAAAACGTTAATCTAGAAAATTTATTTAGCTCTCTACTCACTTCAGAATTCGACTTTGATCAGCTGTGTTTTTTCGCAAAAGCCTATGGAAATGTTTCGGAAAGCTCATATATGAATGCATTCAAATTTGACGATATCCGTAAGCTCCATAAGGTACTGATGCATGTTGAAACAGATTATAAACAGAAAGATCATATTTTGGCCTTGTATTTCGAGTGTTTACTTTCATTTATGAAGACTACAGCTCTCTCATCTGATGAGCTGCTCATTGTGATGAAATGGCTTCACGAAGGAACAAGATTTTGTATATTCAAAGGAGTGTCCGCGATTTGTGAAGTACTCAACTTTTTATTATCGACCTATGATCTTGAAATCGTAAATACAGTCGAGATTCTTGAGACTTTATGGGATGAGATAACTGCAGAAAGATTAGTTCTCAATCAAAGAAAAACGCATGTTAAATTGATCCAAACAATGTTCCACGAAAAGATCTTAATAAATTCCATTAATAACGAGTATAATCAGAAAGTCATTTTGAGAATTGGACTTCAAATCATTGAGCAAGGCTACTCAAGAAGAACATTCCTTCCTGGACTGACTTCATCTTTGCTGGCGTACTATCAGGGGTACCCTAAAGAGTTTGAACAAACCCTATGGCTGATTGAGCTACTGCTTCGCTGCTACTCACAGACACATGATAGTAGTAATCTGTTTAACTTGAAGACTGTTATTGCCAAACTTTTCGATGATAAACTCAGCTACGTTGGTGATCTATACAATGATGTTTATGGACCTGAGGAAGTCTCTGCAAGGATCAACATTGTTGTTGTTCTCGTATCAGTCTCTGAATCATTTGCGAATGAGTATTTCGAGCTGGTACTAAATAGCTCAAAGTTTCATATATTGACTCCAACGAAGAAAGCAGATGGTGATGAGGAGCTGAAACGTATAGCTGCGTTTGAAACGTTATTGCTGGTGGCCAAAAATGTTAATAGTGAGAGGTTGTCTTTGTTAACCTCCGGTGTTATAGTACCAGCTTTGGTGACGGAGCCAAGTCCCTTGGTTCGGACTTACATGGAATGGATCATCGCACTTGATATGATTCACAGTGAAGATAATAGAAAACTGATTTTCACACATCTCCAAGACCAAACGAAACCTTCCTTAGTCGCTTCAGTTGAAAGAATTGCATTCCTTGTGGCACAAAAACTCACGTTGGAGCAAGCTACGCCATACTTTGCCAAATTTTGCGAATTTTTGATCTGCAACTGCACATCAAATAGGCCGCTAATCAGACATTTTTCAAATTCTTTGATATTGTCTGTGTATCCATATTTGAAGACCAATAGCATAAACCTAACATGTAATGAGATTTTGAGGCTGTTGTACATAGAAGCTAAGAAGTCTGAAATCACAGGACAATACAGATCTGGAGATGCCCTAGTGTGGGATGCTGAGAAGGATTTCACCTTGAGTGGTATTTGTGGTGGAGCTCTATCAAGAATATCACCTAGAGTAATCCGGTCTATAACTGAGAAGGAATTCAGACGATATATTTCAGCGGAAATTTCAGGTTCTTTGTCAGTGTCTATTGGCTCAATCAAAGAAACGACTTTGTTTCGGCCAAATGATTTCCAAGACACTAAAGCTTCAACAATGAATTCTCCATTACAAACCAAAAGTGGCGCATGGCAAACAGTGCTGAATATTGATGAGCAAGAGAAGAGTGTGAATAGAAGTGATCTAATAGTCGTCAGCTCACTGGTTGACAAACCGCCAAACCTAGGTGGGATTTGCAGACTTTGCGACGTTCTTGGTGCTGGGCTTATGACGGTAGATGATCTGAGGGTTAAAAAGCATCCGCAATTCAAAAATGTTGCTGTAACTGCTGATTATTGGATGCCAATAGCTGAAGTGAAGATTCCAGATATTGCAGGATTCCTCAAACAGAAGAAAAAAGAAGGATATACTCTCATTGGTCTAGAGCAAACAGATAAAAGCGTCATACTGGGCCGTGATACCGAGTTCCCCGCAAAATCGCTGATATTGTTAGGAAAAGAGGCTGAAGGTATACCTGGAGAGCTACTAGCCGAGATGGATTATTGTATCGAGATCAGGCAGCTTGGTGTCGTTCGTTCGATGAATATTCAGACTGCCGCTGCTGTTATTGTGCATGCGTACGCTTCCTCACAGAAGCAATAGAAGTGAACTTGTATATAGATATATAGAGACTTAGTGTTATTCTATAGCATGAAAACAATACAGTAGGGTACACAAGAGTGTAGCAGTTCTTCTTGTGGAGACAGGATTTTGCTTGACTCATACGAGCGATTTTAAAGCTTAAGATTACAGGTTCGATTCCCTGAAATGTAACTTTTTCGCTATTTCGAATACCTATCCAAAATTCTCTGCGGAAGCAAAGTGTTCATACAAAGCTTAAAGGGGGTAAGTGTTTTTATTGTTCTGAACGCTGACACACATACCACTTGAACTGCCGTTTCCAGTGGCCCAGATTACGTACAGTGGCATAATGGATGGCATTGAGACTTCCAGTTCAGCTGCAGAGCACACTAAAGAGGATGAATTCACTGACTTGCCACTCGACGATGATGATGATGATGAGGGTAATAAGAAGGAAACTGCATTGACGAAAGAGCCTGTTGAAGCAGCTGCAGTTGTTCACGATCAGAGCTCACAAAAAAGTTCATCTTCTGAGAGTCGTAAGGTCACTTCGAATACTACAGTATATGATCCTGACCTTTACCCATCTGGACCAACTTCTAACGGTCTTCAAAGCGACAATGGACCTTTGCATCTCGAGATAATTGATGCTGGGAAAAGTCGCGAGGGACAAAGTAGAGGGTACATTGTCTATACTATCAAATGTAATGGCATTTTTGTGAGAAGGCGGTATAGCGAATTCGAGAGCTTAAGAACAGCGTTAATAAGACTATTCCCAACGATGATAATCCCACCAATTCCTGAAAAACATGCGCTGACCAAATATGCTGCTGCACCAACAAAAGCTAAAGAGGATTCTAATATCATTGATCATAGACGCCGAATGTTGGCTGTCTTTTTGAACAGA
The DNA here is from genome assembly GCA_030579675.1 of Liangdongia quercuum. Lineage (NCBI taxonomy): Eukaryota > Fungi > Ascomycota > Saccharomycetes > Phaffomycetales > Wickerhamomycetaceae > Liangdongia > Liangdongia quercuum. The sequence goes on along the minus strand of JAKTRK010000006.1, from coordinate 77,941 downwards.
TGTGTACAGATTGAAAAAATCCGTGAAAGCGATATCTTGCAGAGTTTTCTTGACTCGAATTCCAACTGGCCAGAGGTTTTGAACAGTGCGGCTCTAAATCAAATCCCCAAGAATCTATTGCAGTCCGATCCTCTGGACCCTTCACACTCAAGTGCTGCACATTCCTATTTACCTATTCCTTCGAGTTCTGTGTACTTGGGCAAAGAAACTGAAGATGATAAGAACTTCCATCAAGTGGAGAAAAATGCTAGAGAATATGAAGCTGTTATATCTAATGGCATTGAGAAAAGTAACAAAAAAATAATCAGGCATTTCAGCGAATTTGCGACAGAACTGTCTGAAGTGGGAGCAGATTTGAATGCCTTCAGCTTACAAGAAAATGGGGATTTGGCTTCAACATTAGAAAGAATTGGTCAAGTGCATGATAACTGCTTTCTGTCTACACAGGCTCTCGTGAAAGCACTGAACTATGATTTTTCAGAACCACTTGGTGAATCCGTTCAGTTTGCTACTGTTGTGAAGGAGGTTTTGAAGTTCAGACAGTCAAAATCCTTACAAACGGATATCACTTCAAGAATGTTAAAGCACAAATCCAACCAACTAAAATTACTAGAGAAGGCAGAACTTGAATCTAAAAGAATTGATGATGCTCTAAAATCTGAGAGTGCAAAGACAGGACAAATCAATTTTGACAGGAAGCAACAGTCAAAGGCACAGGAAGACGAACCTACAACAATTTCTAATGAGCCATCCCAAGATATCACACCACTTGAGCCTAAAAAGACATCCATGTTCAAAATCCCCGGTATTTCCAAGATCAGCAATGCCATAAAAGAAGCCATTGAAACCGATCCAGAGGTGACCCGTCAACACAATTTGACCAAATGTAAAGAAGATTTGAATCAGTTGACTCAGACGAATAAAGTGGCGACAGAAGATCTAAAGAAAGTGACGGAATCTATAAGACAAGAGTTGGAAATATTTCAAATGAGTAAAGAGGAAGATTTAAAAAAGATGATTATGGCATATACAACTCACATATTGGACTGGTCAAAGAAGAACCGTGAACTTTGGGAAGAAGCTAAGACGGAAATCAATTCCAACGTCTGAAGTCTGGACAATATTATTTAACGTTTTGATGAATTATCAATACTCTGTTCTTTTTTCTTGTTTTCCGAGACAATGCTTTTATGGTGTAGTCCCTAGTCTTTCTTTGATCTGCGCGACATATACCGAAGGCCTGAAGCCGTAGAACAATGGAAGGAATTGCACTGTAATACCAATTATAGTAATCGATAGAGTGGTAACAATGTGATGGTTTTCATGCTCACCATCAATTGAAAACGTGTTCCTGATGAATGGGATCTGAGCCAAGGCCAAATGCATTTTTGCTTTCAGAAACCTATCAGAAACTGGAAAGCATATTGTATATATACTGCAGTAAATCCACACTCTAAAAACTGACAACATTGTGTCATTCGAGGAGTTCTTCTTATGGTATTCATTCGCAGTTTTGAAGTATCTTATAAGAATCCATAATGGAATTGCCAGCCTTTCGATCTTTCCTTTCACTCTTTCGAAAATACGATACCTAAACTTGTGTAATGGCCTTATTTTATCATAAAACGCTTGCATAAGACTCCGATTCTTTGATAAGAGTAAGTCTGAGCACAGGAAGATCAGCCAAAAGAATAGAGAAATGTAAAATGTTGCGAATACCCAATATGATTTGAATTCGATCTTCTCAAACTTGAAGTTTTTACTATATTGGAAAGCCATAAAAGTCAAGAGAAACTGAGATAAAAGTCCACAAATGTTGAGAATGCTTATCGCCGTATTGAAAGTGTGAAACCGCCGTTGATAGCCATTTTGACCGTAAAACACAAGTTGCAAGAATAATATCAAAAACTCAGCTTTGACGAGGTATGGGATTTTGGAAAAGGAGAAATCCGCCCATCTGAGCCAAATGTAAATAAAATAACTCGTGGGAATTGCGAGCAAAAAGAATGTGACTCCCATTTCAATCTCGACTTTCCTATTTTCGATAGCCATGTGCGTTTTGAAGTCATTAGCTTCAACATGGATTGAGGTGCGATGAGTATTATTGAAAGCAGCCTCAACACACAGTGAGCTCGTTTCATGCACAAAGGTTACGTTTGTGTGGATTCCTATAGAGTTCAGAATCGCACTATAAACGGGATCATGCTTAGCAGCCGGGTCTTTATACTCCCAAAGGAGAGTACCAATATCACTTTCCTTGCAGTAGTCTCGTCTAATAGCTTCATCGTTGCAAATTTTCAACAATCCATGATCTCCCACAAAGGTCTTATGTTTATCGATATCACGTTGTCTGTATAGAAGCACACTAACCGACCCGCCATCTGTCATGTTCAGGGGATGTATAGCTATGACCGTTTCATTCCTTCCGTTGATTTGTCTCAATTCATTGGTAATCTCAATTGCCATAACTTCAATGCTTATTCCCTGTGGTTGGCCTTTCTTGACACGCACTGGGAAACAATCCTTATAAAAACCATGACCGTCTTTAGAAAAAAGACTCTGGCAATTGATGGAAAGAAGCAGCATTGCTACCTCACACACAATTGTAATTAACCTCATGTTTCATAAGGAGTACATAATTTATTCACCTAGGACAATTCAAGGGTGAAGTGGGGGGGGGGGTCCTTTTGTTTTTAGTGCGTCTTTAATTATAGGCGAAGTATGTGTGAATAGGCCACGCTCACACTACTAGCTCTGATTGGTTGTATCTGTAATAAAACAAGGCAGCCCTCAGATAGGTGTAGTACCCCCTAGATATAGGTGTAGCACATAGTAATCGAATGCTAGCTGTGCTGCGTCATGTTTGGTCTTGACTGGTCGCATCTTCTATGTGTTTGACACACGATGGGGGCTTTACCTACATTATGCAGAGCCAAGTATTCCAAGCCACTTTAATTGAATGGTAACGTCGAGTCGTTTCTGGGTGGAGCTGTCAGGGGAATGGGGGAGGGGAAGGGGAGAATTGCACACTCTACCCCTATACTAGAGAATTTTTGCTGTCAGGTCTAGCTGTATACCGAGACGCTTGTAGGTTCAACGGTGTATTTATACAGGTCACTGTTGAGGCTGATCACAAGACAATCCGGAATTGATGACATCGGTCTTCCACCGGCACCCCCTGAGCCATCTGCTACTGCTTATTCTCTACATCATGATAGTGTTACTGCCGCACAAACAGCTTTATGGAGAAGCTTGGGCGCAAGATCTGCTTCTTCCTAGCTTTACTTGTCCGAACCTGGTGCTTCTCAGGTCCTGTCTTTTTTATATAATAAAGTAAAGATTTCATGTTTACGTATTTCCTAATCGGGATATAATTGTATGTGTTGCCGTAGAAACATTATTAGCAGCTAGTTTCATCAACACTCAAAAAGAAGATATGAGAGAAGAGAAGCCTCCGAGCTATTGACAATCACTTTGAAAGAGCCGTACTGCGCTGCTTGCTGCTGCTGCTGCTGTTCAATTGGGCTACACAGGGAGAGGATAGACAGATGACGATCTCCGCGCTGCCAGCTCGTCTGCCATTCAGAGTTAAGGCGATCTACTCCTGGAGTGGAGCTGAGGAAGATGACCTTGGGTTCATTGAGGGTGATTACATAGAAGTTGACGGTCTGGGTGATGGGAATTGGTGGCATGGAAAATTGAAACGGAATAATCTCACTGGTGTGTTCCCTTGCAACTACGTCGAGATCATCAAAGCTCCTACACCAGGTTTAGGTGCCAATGGTTGTACGACTCCAAGTCGAAGTGCGTCACCGTCGACATCGGCTCACAACAGAGATGTATCGACTACTGAACACATTGATCCGCCATATGGAAAGCGGGGATCATATGTTTCACTTGAGTCCCCAGTAATGTCAGCATCTCACGATCGCACACGAGATACGTATAAGCAAGACAACGAAGATGAGATGCAGTTCAGTTTCCAGTCTTCTGTCCAGTACTACAATCATCCCCATGACGTAAGAAGCCCAAAGGCAAAAAAAAGTCTGGCATCCGGCAAGTATAGTTATAGAGATACTGCGACATTGCCACGTCTAAACACGTCGCAGCAACCAATCTCTCATTCGCATTCAGTGCCAGTGCAACTAGCCCAACAACATAATGATTACTACTCACAGAACTCCCCTATGTCTCATATTTCTGCAAACTACAATCCAAGTTCCCCATCCTCGAAGCCAGCACCTCCGCCACCAACACATACGGTCCCTTTGAAATCACATTCAAGTCAAAACCTCTACGTTGAGAATTACTCAGATATGTATGCTCCAGAAAGCCCATACAGCAAGCGGAACCCATTATTAAGACAAGCCACTCGTAATAACATGAGAGCATCCACATCTACTGACTTTGTTCCTCCTTATGACCCGGAAACCTTGAACCAATCCAGATCTTCAGCTGGAGAAAACAATTCGCATTCGCACTCTCAAACATCGAACGTTTTCAGCTACTCAAATGGTTCGTATTTCACAAACTCACAAAGTTCCAACGAGAGCTATTTTGCTATGAGCGATTTCAGTGCTACAAGCGCAGGAAGCTTCGCAAGACATAAATACGAGCAAACAAAAACTTTGAAGAAAGAATCTCCAGAGAGCTTTAATTCCAGTGGATCGGCTAGCCACCTCATAGTTCAGGACAAGAAATTGAAAAAACCAGCAGGGCTGTTCAAAAAGATATTCACGCCAAAGGAAGTTCCACCTTTACCAAATGTCGAAAATCTATGTATTGGAATGGAAGACGTGGGGTTCAAGGATAGAGAGATGAACTCCTGGATCGAGTTGAAGGTTGATTTGAACAGAGCGAATTCTCTCAGTTCGAAGGAACGCCAGCTTCGCGAGAAAAGGGTCAGAGAAAATGAAGGGTATATCATTTTTGAACCACACAAACAGCTATCTGCCATCAACAGCAACGAGATAATTGAGTCAGCTGATCACAGCAAAATAGACCTACATTCAATAAATTTGAAGCACGTAGATGGGTTCGTTAAAGCAATGAAGGATTTCTCAAGGGCTCTGTCTCCTCAATCTTGCATAGCAAATGAATTGGGGATGAAATATTCAAGTAAGCTGGAGTATTATAGAGCTCTGTACGTTATCTGCACGGAGCATTTCCAGATAGTTGACGATTACTCAGATGAGAACAGAATACCAAACGTTGAGCGAATCTTCAAAGAACGCAAAGCTGATACTTACGGGATTGCATTAATCTTCTCTTTGTTGGCTGAGTGTATGGGACTGAAAGCTGAAATAGTGATCGGATCTCTGAAAACGCCTTTATCCATTGAAAAACATTACTGGAATTCGATAATGATCAACGGTGAATGGAGATTTATTGATTGTGCTTTAGGTAACTTGACAAACCCAATACACCAATACATAGAGACCGAAATGAGTCCTCATGATAATGAGAGCTTCTATTTTCTGACCAGCCCTTTAACTCTGATTTATACGCATATTCCTGACAATTGTGAAGATCAGCATATTGTTCCACCAATCGATCAAATGATCGCATTGGCATTACCATCTTGCTTTCCAAGTTTCTTCAAAAATGGCTTGAAGTTACAGAAATTTAATAACGCTCTAACTAGATTGAAAGATTACGAGATTTTCGAGTTGGACTTGAAAATTCCCAAAGATATTGAAGTAAACGCGATGATCAAAACTAGAAGCATGTTGATCCCAACCCTATCCCAGATATATTGGAAACACAATGAAAGATACTGCAAAGTGAAGGGGCTGTTACCACCAAACGAACACACAGGATTTTTGAATATCTACTCCGGGCAGAAAGGGATACAAAAATCCATTCAAAATATACACCCGTTATCAATGGTGATCCCGATCACCCATGAAGGTTCATACAGACCTTTAGAATTTGTGACAAGATATCCGACAACATCAGCTCAGTCCCATGATTTATACATCAAACAGCCACAGAACAAAAACCTATCCCTTGGAGGGGACTATATTTTTCAAATTTATCAGCATCCTTCAAATGGGTTGAGCGTTAGCTCAAATGGAAAATGTAAACTTGCCTTACAGTCTCCCTCTGGTTCTCTGACTAAATTCGCTAAAAAAGATCAGACCGTTCCTTTCGGTCTGTGGGAACTCAGTACAAGGTGTAATGAGAAAGGTGTTTGGAGGGGTCTTGTATCGATAGATAATGGTTCAAGTCTATGTGTCTTCTCTGAATGGAATTGCAAATAGGACATATAATGATAGCTTCATTCTCGACAAAGCTCAAAAGTGAGGGGGGAAAAACTCCAATTACTTTTCGTCATGGCTGCTCAATTCATCTTCAGTATCTTTTATCTCAATGCCTGAGCTTTTCCGTTCAGGCAACTAATTAATATTTAATATAACCCTCTTCACAAGTAGATTTGGAATTTTCATAAATTTCCTAAATCGTGTATATTTTTTGTTTTTCTATATTTTTTATTTTTTTCAAATTCGTTTGAAAACAACAACTAAATATTCAACAGCTGAGAGTCGTACTAGCTTGAAAAAGATTAGAAATCAGAATATCAACTGTGTGGCGAAATGTTAGTAGATCCCAATCTTACAACGCTAGGTCTTGACTCGACTGTTTTGGTGGAATTTGCCTCAGCGTTGAGAGAGTACAAACTTGGCCAAATCAAAGATCCATTTGATATTGTGAATAATTTCAGATCTGTTGCTGGGCTGAAGGCTCTGGAAAACGCTGGGACTAATGGAGGGAACGAAAGAAGCTCTGAATATCAGGATTGGGAACTGGAGGCAAAGCTTTGGCATCTTACCCAGCTTCTAATGGATTATAGAAGTTCAGATGATCTACCAGAATTAACAACCTACCCATTTAATTCTAACATTGTCTATTTGGAGAATATTTATAGAAGCAACCCAAAACTTCGTGAAATATGGCTGATTCAGTTATGGGCTCAGGAGAATTTACCAATTCCTGAAAGGCCTTCGGAGCACTTATCCACGTCAAAATGGTTGAACACACAACTCTCAAACTCTTTAGAGAGCCTGGATAGTGATGCTCCTTTAAGATTACACAAGGCAATCAACCCAAAAGATCAGGAGCAGGATAATATTTTTTTCAAATACGTTTATGAATTGATTCTAGCTGGGAGATTAGACGAAGCTTCTCAAGAATGTGATCATACAAATAATTGGACTTTAAAGATGATTCTTTCCGGCATGAATGAGTATTGTGATCCAACAATTGACAAGCAGATGGAATCCATTGATGATACTGCGACCGGTAATAAGCACAAGTCTCTATGGAGGAGAACAGTATATCTACTATCGAAAAAGGAAGAGCTACCAGAATATGAGCGATTGATTTATAGCTATCTCGTTGGAGATTTAACTCCATTAGAAAAATGCCAAGATTGGGATACCGAGCTGCTAATATATATGAATCATATACTGCTCAATGAGTTAGAGGCTAAGCTAATTGAACTAAATAGAGTCGATAAAAGTGAAATCTTGATCACTTTCCCTATAGTGAATATCACAGTACAGCAGGTTTTGAACACAATCGCTGAGAGTCGCAAAGAAGAGAGCAAGCATCCACTACGTGTGCTGACTGCATCCATCATAACAAACAATATTGGGCCAATAGTGCATTCATCTCTAAGTTTTGTTGGGAGCATAATGCTAGGGAACGAAGAATCAAATGAGTTGCTGAACGAATCCTATGCCCTAAGAGTAATAACACATTTGGCTATATTTGTGTCGTTGATAGATCCTAAAGCTATCGAGGTGGAAGATAGCTCCAAGTTAATAACGACCTACATACTATTGTTGAGGCTATATGGGCAATATGAGTTGATCCCATTATATATTTCATTTCTACCAGAGATTGAAGCTAGAGATGCCTATTCACTGTTTTTGATTGATCTATTTGATTCAAATGAGAGATCCAAGCAATTAGAGTTAAGCAGAGCTTACAAGCTGCCATTAGAAAATATCTTGAAAAGAACTGTCGAAAAGGTGTTTTCCATTACAGAAGATCACTATCAGATCAAGTCAGGGGTTGTTACTGCAGTCCAGGAGGTTGATGAACTTGATAATAAATTGATCAGAGGTGTCGAATGGTTTATTGAGGCTAATATGTATTCGGACGCCATACATGCCGCTATATCATTATTTAGAAGATTTTTACTAACAGGCAGAACGAAAGCTGTTGAAATGTTTGCCTCCAGAAATAACATTCAACAATTATTGAAAAAGGGAGACGTTGAAAAATATGGCAGATTAGTTGAGGAGGAAGTCTCAGAATCGGAAAGAGAAGAACTCTTGCAATATGACTTACTAGTTTCTGGATTGATTGACGTTGAGAAATGGAATACGAGATCCAGAGTTGCAAGTAATAATATGACACTAATCGATTTGGTGAATTCAATCACAAAGAATCTATATGAAATAATCAAAACACTGTTTGTCAATCTAGTGTCAACAAATTATGAGGCGGAAATTATCCAGGACTTGAGATCCTTGTACATTCCATATTTCATAATCCAGCTGCATAATATTTACGTTGATGCTAGATATTTGAGCACAGGCTACCTAAGTAAAGCTTTGGAACTCACAAATTTAGTCGCTGAGGAGAGTGAGAAGTTTTATCTTTTATTTCAAAACTGTGGCAGATTGAAAGAATATCTGGGCTTAGTAGCTAATTGTGCAGCGTTGGATATTGGTGAAGGATTTTAACCTACGCAGTGAAATTATTCTATGATATAAAAGTGTAGATGTATTAATTAAGAGTAGCTGCTTTTTCATATAGTAGTTCGACAACATTTGACATGTGTTTTAACAAATCCAGACTGGAATTGTAAGTGGCATCAACGTTCGGTTTCTCATAAATGTATAGCCAGCCATTACCTTGATCCAATACCCCATAAAAGATACCGTCTAATATCATTTGGCTCAATTTACCTTCGACTTGTTTGAGATCCAAACCTATGATTTGAGAAATGTGCTCGATTTCGACAACGGAAAAAGGCTCAATCAATTTAACCAAGTTCTGCTCTAGCAGAGTATCATAAAGTGCATTGAAATGAGTTTTAATTATTGGGTCAGCTGACAATTCCTTGCCGTAAACTAGAAGAGCTTTTTCAAATTCCTTGAGGGATCTATTTGCATATGCTTGGGAAATCGCTTTCATTGCATCTATATCTTTGGAGTTGTATTTTGAAGCATATTTCGAAGATAGAATTTGTTTGACATCGTTTATCAAATTCAACATGATTTTGGACAGTAGCATATATTTTAAAACTTTTACTGCGTTCTTTTCTTCACCTTGACTGTTGTAGCTCTCGAAGGCTTCGTAGAAATAAGAGTATGCAGTTTTGTAGTCCTTATCTTCAGCATGTAATATACCACTCATGTTGTCCAATTCTGCCTGTGTCAATGTTGGGCAGTATATTGAATTTGCTGATGTTCTTGCTGATGTAAGGGAGGCTTTAGCTTTTGCAAGGTTTCTTAATGAATGATAGACTTTCGCTTCAAGTAATTGAACTTCCACTAAGGAAGACTTGTCATCCAGCTTTTTGAATTCTCGCAATAAGTTGTTGATAATGACAAGGGCATCATGATAAGCATGCGTCTTTTCGAAATATATAGTGGCAAGTCTGATATGTAAAGCCTGTCTCAAAAAGGTTCTTTTTTCCTCAGTGGACCATTCAATTGAGTCTTTCAAGGCACTAATTTGCAAATCAGTTGAATCAGGAATTGAATCAAAAAGATCAATTAGATAACGAATTACTTTAGCAGCTTTTGACTTGGCAAATCCACTGATTCTATTTCTCGATTCAGGAATGAATTTCAAGAGGCTTGCACCATCATTCTGCAATTTGTATAAATCACCTAGTTCATAAATAGCAGTCTCTTGTTTGGAGAAATCGTGACCAGCTGGTGTGGTTTTGATAATTGCTGTATAAAGAGATTCAGCAGACGTGTAATCTTTTGCATTTGCAGCAGCTCTAGCATCTTCCAATGACATTTTCGTGATTTATAGCTCGACTATCTCCAACTCACCTCGACCAGATCTAATAATCTGCCTTTAGAGCCATTTGTTGATTTCGCAGTTTTTTTGCCATCCAAAACTTATATAATCAAAACTACTTGGAAAGAGCAGAGGAATGATTATGTCATATATTACAAATATGGTGATTATCTAATATATTATGTCACTAGCTATGTATTCCGGGTAACTTAATGAAATTTCATGATTTCCTATTTTGATCGGAAAACGAAACGAAAACAATAGTAAAAGTTGAAACCTTGAGGTTTGAAAGCGTAGTCTTTGTGCTTTCTTTAATCAAGCAACATGGCACTGCTAAACGAAAAGGAGTACTCCAAAGATTTGTTTGGAAGTGTTTACCAGAGAAATTTTGACGTCCTGAAGGTGGGCGAGGCACAAGAGTCGAGATTTGCATCCTTGAAAGATAGTAAAGCTATAGATCCAGATATTTCTAGTGATACCTTGGGAAAGGCTGTAAATGGTTCGAATAATGGCAACCCATCCAAGTATTCACCAGCTAGAAGAACTCCCACACACACGCAATCATTCGATTTAAGTTTTGACTCGCCAAATCCTTCACTGGCTACAATAAATCAGAAGACCAATGCTCGTCAACAGCAGAGCCAACCGATTTGGTTCAACAATCCAAAAAGACGCACAATTCCTGGTCAAGCGGTTAAGAGACAGAACTATACGGACATAGACAAGGAATCCACCTTTCTGACAAATTCGAAGCCTTCGAATAGTACAAATCATGGGTTTAATCATTTATCTTTTGGTACGAGAAGAAATGATAACGCTCAACTCTCACATATCAATGCGTTTTCGGACGAGTTCCCACCATCAAAGACCATTTCTGACTTAAGAAGAGATGAGAATGATGGCCCCTTGTCCATCAGTGAGAGTCTTACGGATGTTGGCAACACGAGTGTTTTGTCTAACAATGGACAAACTGGATCGAACTCAAAAAATGCCACTCCATTCTTGCAAAGAACGGTTACCTCAGAGAGTATTTTACCTGAAACATTTTGGCAAAAGAGCGATGCAAAGTCGCCTTTAGAAACCAAATCCACCAGCAATAATAGCAGCATTAACTTTAATAATAACAGCAGCAATAAAATTAATAATAATAATAATAATAAGTCAGCCATAGAGCCACAACAGAGTGACGCTGAATCTGCAGTTTTGGTGTTTGGATATCCTGAATCGATAGCAAACAATGTGATCAAGCATTTTGCGAAATTTGGTAATATCTTGGAGGATTTTGAAGTCACAAGGATCGATCCTTTGTTCTCAAGAAAAAACTCAAAGACATATCCAATCTACACTGGCAATGGGTGGGTAAAGCTGACTTTTGACAATAGAGCGTCCGCTATTAGAGCTCTTGAAGAAAGCGGGACTGTTTTCCATGGATCAATAATCGGATGTGTTCCATACTCCAAACAGGCGATCGAAAATATTGCATCGATTTCTATAAACAACTCTGAGAATATCGGTGAGAGTAATATCTCGCTTACGCAGACTAGTAACATACAAAACGATGGAATGATAGAATTCTCAAGGAACTTGAAGCATAAATTAAAAATTAAGAATGATGATAAAATCTTTATCAAAAACGACAAGAAGCATGAAGGATTGTATTCGGTTCGTGACTCAACAACTGCCTCCCAGCCGGCTGGCGTAATCAGCAAAGTGAATAACTGGCTATTTGGGTGGGATGATCTATAAAAAGATGCATTAGTATAAATTAATCAAAATGGTTTTCTAGACAATGGTGAGGGCATGTACTTGTTCGTAGTCGATCTTCTCAATGGAGTGTTAATCAATCTAACTGATTTTCTTAAGGGAAAAGACTTTTTGACAGGAGTGAACTCGCCACTTTGGAATTTTTCTACAGTTTCAACCCCGTCATAGTCATGACTCTTGAACAGCGATTCCTTCGTACCAGGAGAATAGTAGTGTATCGAATCATTGTAATATGCACCCTTTGTTGCATCAACAGATACCTCTCTCTTCGGTACAGCAAGCTTGGGGTTGACGAATTTTTCCTGATACTCCTGGAAAGTCTGCGCAAAGATGAGCTGCTTATCGTTTGAATAAATTGTATATCTTTCAATCAGTATACCAAGCAAGGCAGAATTTGCCGCCAATATGAGCAGTAGCTTGAAAGTAGGTTGTGCAAGGTAGAGTACGATGAGATTAAGCGGTGGAAATGAAATGAAGAAATAGGTTGAAAACTTGGTAGGGGTCCAGACTGTTATGGTATACTGATCAATTGATGGATCGATGTTGTTATGGGTCCAGAGCTTCCAATACCATGACATGGATTCACGATCTACGCTAGCACTTTTCACAGCAGATGTGCCCTTGATGTTCAGGTTCTTCCTATTGAAAATGGTGTATTTTTTGGTCTTGAATAGAAAGTGTAAGGTGTTGATGATGTTAATAAGAAGTATTAACAGCTGGAGGAATGCAACTGTTTTACTACCAGTTGTATCATGGTACTGAGGCTGAACACTCTTAAGGCTCGAATAGTCATACTGGAAATATTTCTGCTTGTGACTTGTCGACTGATGCGCTTGCCATAAATTGATGAAGAACTGCAAGAGTGTTATAGCAGAGCCGAGAGGAAGACCAAACGATCTTGCGTAGAGATCCCAATCTATGAGTTCACGTTGTTCATTGAGCTCAAGTAGAAGATCAAGAGGGTATGACTTTAGGCGAGAAAGTATACTTTGTTTCCTAACGATTCGGGACATTGCTTTCTTACAGCTCCATTCAGTTTCTGAGATAGTGAATATTTTTTTTTATATATTATTTACTTATAAAACACTGACTTCCACTTTTAGGTCACTACCAATTTCAATTAGGAAGTCATCACTCCCAGTCTCGAATCTTTCCACAAGTAATATGACCTCCCCAGCACTTGCTTCTATATTATCTAACCAAATCCCATACAGGCTGTCATCGAATTGAGCATTGCCTTTAATAGGAGTTGCGTCTTTGTAGAAAACATTCGCACGAATTTTTGGTCTGTAATTATTGTAAGATTTCGCAGCATGAGAGACATGAATATTGAGGGTAGTAATATGAAAGCATGTGATATTCAGCTTGAATCTCGTCTTGTTATTCCAGTTAAATTTGTAGCTTTGTTGAAAAAGTCCAAGCCTTGAATTGTGTCTAGTGATCTCTATCGCTTTCTCAGAGTTTACAACAAGCTGAAAGGGTGCAATGATATCCTGATCAAATGTAGATACTATAAGGTGATATTTCTGGCCCAATACTAGATCTATATCTTGTACAACTGAGCCTGTGTTGTACTTGTGTTCTCTATTAACAGTGTTCTTTTGATTAAAAATATTCTGAGATGGTGAAGTATCCCAGAAAAGTTGAAAATTTGCCAAAATTGAATCGTTTGTGAGCAATGCAATGGTACATTTAATTGTGGTATCGACCCCATTATTCTTTGGCGGTGTAGTAATGATGAAATGGGGATTTTTAATGTAGCTCTGTTTTGACCAATTCCCACCACATGATTCTACACTCCATTCGGATCTTATTGTCTTTGTGGATTTGAACTTAAACTGTGCTTTGGATAGCTCAAAATCGAAGTTTGAGTAAATATGGAGGGTAAAATTACTTACCTCTGATGAATTTGACACTACTACTAAAGTAATCATTTCATTCTTTTCAAGAGTCAGCTCGAAATAGTTGTATCCCGTGTTGTTTGAGTCTTGTATAGCAGTTTGCGTTGTGGAGCGTTTGCTGAAGAGTCTTTCGCCATTTGATTTGAAGAAAAGGATGTTGTTATCAGATGTGCTCCAAGTCAAGTGTTTCTCTAAAAGAACAACAAACTTTGTAGTAGTCAGATTTTTATTAGCCAGTGTGAACTGGGGCTGTTTATGAAAGTCCAACTTTGGTTGATAGACAAATGTCAATTCTTTTGTAAATTTGAATATGTTCGGGTTCCAATTGACATAAAGAATGTTAAAATCATATTGAGAGAGCTCATCGAATTTCATAGTTTTTACACTCGAGTTTTTCCAAGGGTTTTTGACACAGATAGTCCTTGTTGTATCGTCCATACTGATTACTGAATAGTCATGATTGATCTTCTCATTGTTGATTCCTAGCCCAAGCACGATATTATTCTTCTGAAAATTTGTATGCAAATGGTTCCAAAACTCTGTAGATATTGATTCAACATTGTTTATAAATTGAGGAATCCATCCCGATATAATAAATGTATCGATTGCAAAATTAGATCCAGGAAAATCGTAACCAGTGGGACTTTTGACTTTCAAGAAAGCTTTTTCAATTAGAGCAGGCCATAGTAATGCGGGGTTTATCTTGGATCTGATGAATAAAGTGTGTTTGGTCTTTTCTTCTTTGAATATTGGTATTGAGTTCCCCACTTGAACAAGTCTTTTGGTACCATTGAGATTGAGTTCTACCCCGAATTTGGGGCTGTTTGAATCATGTGGAAATATCCTATTGAGCATGTAATTCGGGTCTGAATTACTTATGGAAATGAACGATGCAACAAAGGAACAGTTCTGTAGGTAATCCTGATAGAGCTCTGATAATCCTGTGGTGGACCAATCCTCTGATGGAATTTTTTGCCAGTGTGATAAAAGTGATTTTTGAGCTGGAGAGAGATGTAAATGATCCATCAAAGTAGTATTAGGCTCCATAACGAGGTGGTTCAGTGGCACCTTTATTGGTGGGCAGAACTCTGTACCAACTTTGGAGGATATCCACAAAAGTCTTTCACTGAGATTCAAGGCATTCGTGCTGCTCGGTTCTGTGATGGAGCTGTAGAGATTCAAAGCATCATTGCAGAGAACTGCGATGGAAGGATCTGTTTTAAGGGCTGTGTTGAGAGTTGGTAAGGCTTTCAGTAGAAGAGATTTTGCCTCCTTCTCCTTCTTCAAGGCATGCTGGAAGTGTGCTTGCTCTAGACGTCTTTGAGCTTCAGCGAGCAGTTGACGATCCATTTGAGTGCATTTTTGGAGTATGTGATGTGATGATGTTATTGTTTTTGCTTTATTTTTCAACATGAGTATAAATATACATATATATATTATCGGCAAAGATATCAAGA
The DNA here is from genome assembly GCA_030579675.1 of Liangdongia quercuum. NCBI lineage: Eukaryota > Fungi > Ascomycota > Saccharomycetes > Phaffomycetales > Wickerhamomycetaceae > Liangdongia > Liangdongia quercuum. The sequence continues at coordinate 62,769 of JAKTRK010000006.1, read as the reverse complement.
AATTCGAAGCGATTCGATCAGTAGAGCATCGGGAAAACTTTGGGAAAAAGAAGGGCATCTGGAACTGAAGCACAGTTTACGAGGAGAAGTATGGAAGGAGTGACATTCGTACCGCCCTTAAATTTCGCTGTGGTTGAAGACGGTGTCTATCGCTCGGGACATCCAGTGCCAATCAACTTTGGGTTCTTGAGGCGGCTCAAGCTCAAGACCGTCATCTATTTAGGTGACAAGGAAGACAACGAGGAGTACTACGAGTTCCTAAAAGATGAGGGTATTGAATTCAAATACATTCATATGGAATCGTGGAGCGAGCCATTCGTTCTAAACGACGGCGGCGCAATTTTGGAAGCGTTGAAAGTTGTTGTGAATGTTGAGAATCATCCAGTGCTTGTTCACTCTAATAAGGGCAAACACAGAGTAGGAGTGCTTGTGGGGATCATGCGGAAACTCCTTCAAGGCTGGTCTATGACAGGAGTATTTGACGAATATGGGCGGTTTGCTGGCGGAAAGGGAGATGTTGATTTGGAGTTTATAGAGAGTTTTGAAGGCGAACTAGTTGTCGAGCAGAGGCGGCTACCCAAGTTTGTACGGATAGGTTGAGATTCTATTATTTCATTAATGTTACATTACACTACTTCAACTGTAGCTGTATTTCTTCAAGTGCTCGGCGCTGAAAGGATGTTAAGGACAATGAGGGAGGGAGAGATATCGCGGCGGAAGAGATCGAAACGGAGGGAAGAGACTCCGGGCCAGCCTTAGGGGCAGGAGGAGATGCTAACCACCAGTACTCCGGGTACCTCCGAAGAACATTGTTCGTGAGGCATGCTACCGCGATGATGAGCACACTGCTTAATAGTTGCGCTGGGAGGTACCACCAACTCATTGCTCGCACCGTCTCATCGGCGCAGGGTAGCAATGCAGAAGCCCCTGCAGGCGGGTGCACGCAGTTCAGCACCGACATCAGTACACTAGCGATCCCGACACTTAGCGCTCCGCCAACGTCGTAGCGCTCCCTCCCAGCAGCGCTCAGTCCAAATAACTTCTGCACGCACACTCCGACAAGTGAAGACACAAAGTGGCCCATGAGAATGTTCCGTGGCTGGGCGAGTGGGACAGCAGTTGTGTTGAATGCCAAGATCGCAGTGGCACCGTAACTCGCAATAATCCCTGGAGCATGGTGCCGCCGGACAAATCCACCCGGAGCATTGAATACCCCTTGTAGCACCATCATGCTCGCAAAGGAACCCACAAGCACATCCACCCACCGCAAGTAGTCCGGCAGCGGATCCACCAGCGGAGAACGTTTATGGCATCCGAGCCAGCGGGATGCCCAGTGGGGTAATCGTGGTACGACCGATGCAGGCACCCATTTCGCACTGTATTTGTCCAACGAGAAGGTGAACACCATAACAATACCACAGCAGTCTCCAACAGCTATTCTCCATCTCATCGCTTCCAAGGTCTCTCCTATTTATTATAAAATTCTACTCCCCTCTGCGGAGCCCGAGTCATTTCCTCGGTCGCTCCAAAAACATACAGAGTCAATAGCTTAGTAATATATTACCTAGTTTGTTTGTTTTTTGGCTGGTTTTTTTGAGCTGCCATATTTTTACGTGCGAGTTCGGGCCATGAGTCAATCAACAAGTTTAGTATCTATCACCACCACCACCACTTAAGATAAGCATCAATATTCAGCAAGAGTGAGCTCCTTTCCAGCTTTAGCAATGCCATTCAATCTCAAAACACTAGTCAGACCAAATATCCTGGCACTTGAGCCATACCATTGTGCAAGGGACGATTTTACAGAAGGTATTCTGCTTGATGCCAACGAAAATGCGCATGGACCTGCTATTCATGAAACGTCTCCTTCTGAGAGCAAATTGAATCTCCATCGTTATCCCGACCCTCATCAACTCGCCCTGAAACAGAAGATTGCCAACTTTAGAAATTCTGAGAACAAGTTCCCGCTCACCATTGACCAATTAATAACTCCAGCAAACCTGTGCCTCGGTGTCGGGTCAGATGAAAGTATTGACGCACTCATTAGAGCTGTCTGTCGCCCGGGATTGGACAAAATCGTTACTTGTCCTCCCACATATGGAATGTATCCTGTCTCTGCGTCCATAAACGATGTTGAAATTGTCAGTGTTCCCTTGGAGTTGCCGTCGTTTCAAATAAACACTGAGAAGATAATTGAAACAATTTCTAAAGACTCTTTAATCAAATTGATCTTTATAACCACTCCAGGAAACCCAACGTCCCAATTGATAGATTTCTCTAGAATTATACCAATTCTGGAATCAGATTGGAATGGACTAGTTGTTGCCGATGAAGCATATATCGATTTTGCACCAATTGGATCTTCATTATCGACCCTTGTTAATAAGTATCCAAATCTCGTTGCGCTACAAACATTGTCAAAGTCATTTGGGCTTGCTGCTATCCGTCTAGGTATTACGTACTCCAACAAGCAGCTTTCTTCGGTCCTCAATGCTCTGAAGGCCCCATACAACATTTCAACCCTAACGTCTGATGTTGCACTCAGAGCACTTGATGATTCCAATATTGCATTGATGAGAAAGAACGTTGAGATACTGAAGTCTGAGAGAAAGCGGTTATGGGAGGAGTTATCCAAACTCCATAACGTCGGGAAATTGCTTGGTGGATTGGACGCTAATTTTATCCTCGTGCAAATCGTTGATAATGACGGATCTCCTGATTCAAAACTTGCAAAGAAAATATACGAAAGCTTAGCAATTTCCAACGGAGTTGTCATAAGATTTAGAGGATCTGAGTTAGGATGTGCTGGTGGACTAAGAATAACCATTGGAACAAAAGAGGAAAACGATGCTCTTATACAAAAATTCAGAAAAGTTATACAGGAACTGAAATAGATTAAACGCGTTATAAAGTTTTATTGGTCAGTTATCGATGTAGAAGATCTTTGCCGCAACATGTTTACCAGCTTTCTCCGATTTTTCAAACGTTTGGCAGAATCATCAAGTTTGATCTTGGAAATGCTTGCTTCAAAATCTTTGGTGGTGTTCAGCTCTTGGAAAAACTTCTCTTGTTCAGCTTTCAGCTTCGATATCTTTCTAACCTCATCAGACGTAAGAACTAGGACCGAATTCAGATGGTCAATTAAGTCCTCGATCGCTGTAGACGATGCATTTCTCTTATCAATTGACACCTTCAGTAAAATAATGCTCTCTTCAGCATCCCTTAAACGGTTCGATACTTCCAAGCTTGATTTTCTCAATCGATCTTGAAGTACGACTGTGTCGTATGGTAATTGACGTGTCTTCGATTCCATGTTCTTTCCAACAAGCGTCAATCTCTCAATTATATATTTTTGTTGTTTGTCAAGTTTTTTTAAATCATCTTTGATAATATCCACTAAATCAGAATCTGATTTGATCTTTGAGCCCAACTCTGAGATTTTTCCAAGCTGTTCATCTATGATCCCAGAGACAGACTTAGCTTCGCTCAGCCTCCAGTGTTTGGGAGAATTCAAAAATTTGGCAGTATGGACAGGTTCAGATTTGAGATGCTCGTTTAAAAAAATACCTAAATTCCGGCAATTCTCCTCAACAACATCAATCTCAGCTTGCGTATCATAATAAATTTTCTCAATCTCTTGAAATCCAGCATCGGCAGATAATCTAGGGTACGAAACTTTTGTCAAATAAACATAGGGTGGAACTTCTGGAGGAATGAAAAAGGAGTTGAAATAATCCTCGTCATTTTCAAAAGATTGTATCACCACTGATTCATTTATCATCTCAGCAGTTTGTGTGCTTTCAGTGATATAGGGTCCTGCTGATTGTGCATTCGAAGTCTCATGTAACGGAACAACAACATTTTTAGTATCTTTTGAATTCGATAATGGAATTTTCTGCCTCTCAGCCACCTTGTTTGATGAGACAGATTCGTCGAACCCTTTCATAGATTTCTCATCAATAACTTCAACATCGTCATCAATATCCTCAGTCTCTGACATAAAAGGGGCCCTGTTGTCATCATCACCTGAGGCCAGTCCTTGAAAAGAGTCACTAGAGCCGAGTTCCGTAGCGACTTCACTGACATTAAGAAATTTCTCTTCTTCCGCAGCCTTCTGTGTCGCCTTTACGATATCTATATTTTCAGCTCTATCCTGCGCTAATTCCTCATCAAGTCCTTGCTTAGAACTATCAGTAGAAGTGTGGGCAGCTGTGTTGTCCTTGGATGGTGCTCCAAACTGAGTCTCAAAAGGTCGATTAGGTTGGATATCTTCGGCTTTTGTCTTTCTTTTGATTTCATTCGACTTCTCCTCTTGGGGCTTGTCGTCACCTAGTCCCACATCAAGCGTCTGATCAGTAGAAAGCGAGATTTTAGAGGAAGATGAAGGAGTATGGTAAGTTTCAATTCTAGTGGTTTTATCCGCATCGTTAAGTTCGTCCTCAATTTTGTCTTTGACCAACTTGATACCAAGCTCTTTGTTCACTGCATCTTTCCCGAACTCGGCTGGAGGTGCTTTGGTATTTGCATCTGATTCTGAACCTTCCAGATAATCATCTTCTGTATCAGCAGATGGAGCTCTAGAGCTAATGACTCCTTCTGTGGTGTCGTCCTCGAGCACTTCCAATTGTTCGTCTTCATTTTCATCCAGTCGTAACTCATCAGCAAGCTCATCATCACTTTCAGTTCCGGAATCAGATGAGGGTGAGTCACTCTTTCTCTGGGTTCCATTGAATTTCTTACCATACAGACCTCCAAATGGAGATTTGTCGTTCAGCACAGGTTTAACAAAATTCGACAATGAGCTATTAGTTTCTGCTGTTTTCTCCCATGCTTTAAACGGAGACTCGGCCTTGTTTTCATCTTTCTTCCCAACTGTAGCGAATGGTGATTCAGCAGAATCTTGCCCACCAAAAATAGATGTTCCTTTTTTCAACTTCTGAAATGGTGATTCATCTGCAAAACTCGCAAACCCGCTCGAACCAAGCCCACTCCCCACTGATGCCGTAAAACCGAAAGGAGCACTGGTTGTATCAGCAACTGGTTTATTTCCAAAGGAAGTTGAGCCAAACTGATGGCCTCCTGCAAAAGTTGTCGAGCCAACATTAGTAGCGTTAATTGATGGACCAAAACTAAAAGCAATATTTGCAGGGTTCTTAGTTCCTAAGATTTTAGTTTCATTCATAGCCTGCCCTTCTGGATCTTGAGGTTTTATATCTTCTTGAGCGGAGTGAGTCTGCTCAGATCCATAAATAAACTTGCTCTTTGTTTCAGCAGCTGTGTTGTTTGAGTTGATCGAGGATTTCTGCTCATTTGTAGATCCAAATGATGTTGAGCCGAACTCAGACAATTCTGGCTGGTCTGAAGAGGCTTTTGGCTTACTTAGATTAATGAAAGGTGACGTAACCGAGCTTGACCCAGATGATGCATCGTTTTGAGCGGAACTGAATGTTGAAGATCCAAACGCTGGCTTGGTAGTTGATCCGAAGCTAGATGACCCGAATGCTGGTGTTTTTTGGCCGGTAGTTGATCCAAAGCCAGACGATCCAAATGCTGGCGTTTTCTGATCACCAAAAAGTGATGGCTTCTCAGTTGTCGTAGAGCCAAATGCTGTCTTGGTTGTCGATCCAAAGCCAGACGATCCAAATGCTGGCGTTTTCTGATCACCAAAAAGTGATGGCTTCTCAGTTGTCGTAGAGCCAAATGCTGTCTTGGTTGTCGATCCAAAGC